>ML816254.1:92417-116495 GCA_009831015.1 Picea engelmannii | reverse complement strand
TATTTATGTCGGCTTTATTCCATTAGTTGTAATTATACCTCCTAGTCTCCTATATATACCAAGGAGACATTTTCATTTGGAATCATCTTGTAATTGAACATTTATGTGGGGTAAAAGGAGGTTTCGCCCTCGAAGAGGCTTATTATCTAAAATTCTCTCTTTTTCAAGGCGTTGAGTACTTATTCTGAGGTTTTTCTATGCTATATTGATATTTGGTTCTTAACAATATTAATGTTGATACAAAGTTTAATTTTTTCCTTTTAAACCTAAAGTTTTTCTTTTTTATAGTCATGGAGCCGCCCTTAGTCCTAAAAAGTCTCAAAATTCTTTTGATTTTTCGGGTTTTGGCCTTTCACAAAAGCATGATTTCGTAACTAACAACTCCAGAACCCCAGTGCTGAAATCCCAAAAGGGATTTATATTAAAGTAATAAAAAAATAAAAAAAAGTATGAGTTATAAGTCCTGATGCACGTTAAGGAGCATCAAACCGCGAGATCCAATGGTTGACCAGTAGCCTTTTTTATGTTGGCATATATCATGGATGCTATATGTTTCACGACTCCTTTCCCTTTGATGAATTGGAGTTGGAACCCAACCTACACTGAACCGATTCATGAATATCATTCTAAGATGTGGGAAGAAAATGTTAAGGATTCTTTTTACAAAATTTGTCATTTCATGGTGATACCAGTGCATCAGATGTTGTATGGTTGTGTACCCCCCCGTATTTTAGAGTCGACCATAGGAAATCTGAAGGAGTTGTCGGTTGGTTTATTGAGGAGAATTTCTCCTATATCAGGGTTTTCGGATGCTTTATCCCTCCTCATGCACTTCCTAAATTCCTCCCTGACAGACTAATGTGAAGGGAGGTAGCTCATCAGATAATAACAGGCAGTATTGGGATAGAACTGAAGACAACTCAAAAGAATTTTTGGCCAGTCCTTCCCATACATATTGGAAGGTTTTCACTACTCAACATGGGTCATTCTAAGGTTGAATATGCATCTCTAGAGGAGGTCAAGTTGGTGAATCTTGAACATAGGAAGCACAACCCTTATCAAACAGTGGGAAGCCACATGGCTCACTATGGCATGAAAGCATTTGAACATGAGGAATCCCCTCACGATGACATTTTCAAAGGGGTCAAAACCTATGAGGATGTGTTAGACAGGGTACAGATGTTATCATCCGATTTTCAAACCAGTCTCCTAACTTTCTAGAGACATAGGTGAAGCGGTTTTCCCAAGGTATTGCAGGGAAAAGCAAAAAAATCTCCTCCAGAACAAGAAAACATTCCCCTAGGCTTCGGACAAGAAGCAAAGGATAAAGCAGACACCGAGGGAAATTCACAGGAGCCAGAAGGATCCGCACAAAAAAAAAAAGTCCCACGGACAGAGAATCCAGGAGCTAAAACAAAAATAAGGTCTAGGACACCTCCTAAGTCCAGTCAATCTACCCCCCCTTCACCATCTACTATTCATGTCGATACCCCCAAGACTGCAAGGGAAACAAAATCCACAGATTTGGGTAATCCCATCACTTCCTTGACCCCTTTACAGTCTACTTTTGGGCTCCCTCAGATAGGAGTCATATATGTTAGTGATCTCAACCCTATCTCCAGAGAAGAAATTCCTCCCTCTAATTACTTCTTCAGTAAAAAGAGGAAGGTTGTATTAAAGTAGGAGATGTATATGAGAGAAGGTGGAATGGTAAAGAAACACAGGGTGTTGGTGGATGGGCAAAACTTGGAAGAAGAATATTTCTCTACATAAGTGGTGGGCTCCGTGGGAGCCCTCACAACGACAAATTGATTCACCGTTGACAATATGAGAACAAGGTTCAAACTGAGTAACCACAGGATAGTCCAGTTGCAAAACCAACTAAAAGATAGAGAGAAAAATATCAAAGAAGAAATAAATAAAGGACTAGAGCAGGCCAGAGCTGTTGATAAGAAAGAAATTCAATCGCTTAAGTCAAGTCTAGACGAGATGAATGAGAAGATGCAGACTAGCCAAATACAAGTTATTAGGCAAGAAGAATTGGTAAGACAACTACATGTTGAGTTGAATTCAATAAAACGCCAAGTTATAGATTTGAAAGTTTTTCAGGATTTGTCACTGGAAATACATGCGAAGATAGAATCTGAGCAATAGAAAGTAATCTCCCAAGTAGAGATTATTCAAAATTATTTTCAGGAAGTAAGCAATGCTCATTATAATATTATTTTTAAAGAAAAATAAGCTAAAGCAGCAAGGCACACTTTTCAAAAGGCAGTTGTATGTTCAGAAAATGAAGGAGTATTGAAAATTCCAAATCTTTCTATCGCAGAGCAGATCAGAGGCGATATCATGCTCAAGGTGTGGGAAACCAACATAGTAGAAAATAAGAAACTAGCGAAAGAAATCAAAGACGATTGTGAATAAATCTTTTATTTTTTGGACAAGAAATCATTAGTTATTGTAAGAGACAATTGCACTGGGCAATTAGGAAAGATAAGCATTGTAAGACACCAGTTGAATTTCAAAGAGGGTTTGAACGAAATTCAGTTGGAAATTTTACAATTAAAGGAAATGGATGTTACCCTAATAGACAAGTGGCTAGTGAAACCAAACTTGAAATTTCAATCAATCAAGTTTGTTGGTAAGGGGATCAAAGACCGGCTTCCAAAAATCCAAAGAAAATTTTATCTATTCAAAGAAAAGGATTTCCCAGAGCCTCCCAGAAGTTTTGTACACTTTCTTGAAAAATGTATTGAATGTATCGGGTTGAAAGAAGGAGATACTTCAATAAAACAATGAAGTATCATTTTGAAAACTTGTATTATCGAGATGAGAAGAAAATAAAAGATAATCATGTAAATGGTTGAGGTTTTCATTTTTGTAACTATTTGTCCCTAGGAAGTTAGGAGATCACCAACCAACAATCATGAGTGATCCGGTATAAGTATAATTTCAGAAGACTGAAAAAATGATTTTTTCTGGATGCATTGTAAAGAAGAATTTGAAGATATTTTTTTGAATTAATATGAATACAAATTGAAGATTCCAGATCTGGTCAAGTTTTATTTATGTGTTTCTCCGTTGTTTCATATATTTCATATATCTTTTTAATGAATGCTTAACTACAATTTAGTACAACCTCTATTGTGGTAATTAATTATTCTTGTAATTTAATCGTTAACAACCTTTCCTTTGTATCGGCTATCAGCAAATACAAGACATATGAAAGTTTTAGATTTCAATATCATATGCTTCATTAAGAGTTATTCCTAACTATTTTTTCTTCTTCTTTCACAAAGTGAGATTCCTCTTCAATTGATGCCTCACCTTTTTTAGCAACTTTATGTTTTATTTTCATTCCAAGCACATTCCCTTTCCGAAATTTAACTCAAATACCAGAAACAACCTTTAGTTTCGTCATACTATCAATTTAAGGTTTTCGGGTTCTTCTTATATGTTTTGAAACAGAAATAGCCAACCCTTAAAAGAAAACACAAAATCTATCCTTTCAGTCTCCTACCCTCATGTTACACATTATTTTCGTCATCCCTATGATCGGTAATGATGTAAACCTATCCGTTGCCTTCAGAGGGGTCAGTGGCTTGAGTTCCTAAAGAGAGAAGGGAGAAGAACTTTTCCTGAGGAAAGAAGTTGCATTTTCCTATGTAAAAACCTTATAAAAAAGGAAGTTCGCAGGTTGCTATATAAGCAGGATGTGAGAATGACCCATTCTCGTAGGTTGCACTATAGCCAGGGTGTGAGGTGTTCGCAGGTTTCTCTATAGCTAGGGTGCAAGAATTCCTGCACGTGGGAAAAATGAGTGTTTTCTCGAATCTTCTAGAAGGAGAAACTTCTATGGTGAGGTGGCATCCGAATGGTTTCGATCTTAATCGCTTTCATGATTTAGTGGGATCATCCTAACCTCCTCACCTTATCCTCTTCAAATTATAAAAGGAGAGGAGTTCTCATGGAGAAAGTTAGCTTGGGTTAGCTTTGTTGGTTCTTGAGTTTATTAGCTTGGTTGGAGTGGATTTGAGATTTGCTTTGTCAAGATAGATTGTGAATATCATCAGATCTATGCTCTCATAATTCTTGGAGTGAAAGTGTGTGGGGAACAAAGGAAATTTGGAAGGGACCTTACGACATTAAGGCCATGGTTGTAATCTCTCTTTCACATTTAATATGATACAGTAATATGATTCTTTCCCATAAAGATAGTTCCACTTTATTGTATAACGCCTTGATCATATACATAGATTGACTGTTGAATAGATTGTGCTTTCTTCACTTCAGTTGGTTTGTATTGTTTTGGTATTGACTGTACGAGAGCACTGGAGAAAAAAAGGAGCAAAAAAGACCAAAGGAAGCGATCATAAGGTATGTTCTTTGTTCTTTCCTCCTAGTACATTCAATAGTTAAAATCTAGGGAAAGAGTCATATTTTGTTTTTCTTTGTTCTAGATCCAGGTGGATATAGGGAGATCGGTTTGTGTCCGTACTTACGGATTTATCCAATAACACCTCATGACTGTCCCAGTTACACAACAAACTAATATCGAACCTGAACTATCAGATAACACAATCATCGCTTTGAATTTATTCAACACCATCCTACAGATAGAAAATAATCAAGTTGAGTTAGAACGTTCATGGGCAGTAATTGAAAGAGACATTAGTATCCAGGAAAACTGGGAAGCTAGACAAAGACAGTTAAGAACCAGCAATAACCCTTTTCATATAACTTACATTTTTTATCCTTAGCCTTCTGTATTTTTTTTTATGCCTTGACGGTGTACTTTAGAGCCTTAAAGTACAAACTACATGATTTACCTGAAAACTACATGAAGAATCTTCCAAAACTCATAGGAGAGGGTGATTTGACTGCAACCGAACATATCAATTTCTTTGACCAATTTGTTGATATCCTTGGAATCGAACATGAAGATGTCTATTCGAGACTCCTCATTCAAACTTTTGAAGGACATGTAAGAACCTGGTTCCGAGGCCTAGCAACAGGATCTATACCATCTTATGAGGAACTTGAAAATGCTTTTATTAGATAGTGGGGGGAAAGGAAAGAACATCTCTATTATCTAACTAAATTTGGGGCTCTAAGAAAGAAACACTCAGAATCAGTCCTCGATTTCACTCAGAGGTTCAATAAATTGTATAATAAAATTTTGTCTGAGCTCAAACCCTCCCAACCTGCAGTGAAAGTAACTTTCATTGGGGATTTCGACCTCTATTTCGCCCTGTTATTGAGGTAGAGGAGATCGGTTGACCTCACCAAGATGCAAGATGATGCCTTAGGGATTGAGTCAAACATGATGGCATTAGGAAAGTTGAAAACCAAATTTGAAACTGGAAACAAAGAAACAAGAACATATAGAGATCAAGGGGGACCGTCTGGATCTGGAAGATCTTCGAAAGACAAAATGGTTGACCTGAAGAGAATAATCAAGGAACTGTCTAATAATATTTCAAGAATCGAACTAGATCAAGCGAAAAATGAGAATTTTCCTAGAAAGGATTTCAGAAGGAATCCTAACCCTCAAAATCCACAAAGACAGATTAAGAATGAGGATTAAAAAATCCAAACCCCCTTTAAAAGCGAAAACTTTATAGGAGGAGAAGATGTGGACGATTTTGAGGAACTAGAAGAAGACATCAATAATCTTGGTGACGACTACCTACAAAAATTTTTAGAGAGGCAAGATTATGAAAGATATGCAACTACAAAAGATAGATCCCAAAATAAAAAAAATAGTGGTATTATTGAATATTCAACCTATTAGGAAATTGCGTATGATATAATGACCAAACTCCACCAAAAGTACAATCTAAGGCCTAGAAACAAGAGCCTCGCAACTCCCCCAGTGAAAATGATTTTTCCGAGGGGTGAAATAGACGAGTCAGTTTAAAAAAATGCTGAGAAACAGACTATAAGAACTAGAACCGCTGACACACAGCCTACCAAGACAAAGCCAACGGAGACATCAACTGCAAACGCGTAGAAAATGGAGGACCATGTAATTGAAACTAAAACCTCACTACAAAAGAAAGTTGAAAAGAAGGGCTCAGAAACACAAACCATAGAGGTCAACAAAACAATAGGAAGTTTTAATATGCAAAATGAAATAAATAAAATCAAAATCCCTATACCTCTGGTTGAACTGGCGAAAAATCCAATTTACAGGAAACAAATCGCCAAATTAATCAGTTTTTCAGAAAATGAAAGTTAGGCTGATGTCATAAATGTAGAATATGAAAAGCCTAACATAATTTTCGACCCACATTTCGACAGTGCCACAAACATCGTCACCCCTTTCTATATCACTTTGACTATGCACGATCACTTACTGGATAATTGTATGTTAGATTTTGGAGCCTCTCACAATGTAACACCTAAATCCATTATGGAGAGACTTGGTGTTGAAATTACCAAACCTTATGGAGATTTGTATTCATTCGATTCAAGAAATATTAAGTGCATAGGGATGATAAAGGATTTAGTTGTCAATATTGCACAGATCCCTAAACTACGGTATGCTCTTATCCAAGTCTTGGGGTGCTACACTTGGAGGATCCCTCCAACTCGACATGACGTATTCCACGATCCCATTCTTTGGAGGACAGTTCACACATTTGTATAGAGAAACCAGGTTAGCATTCATGGTAAATGATCCACATAACCAAAAATACTACCCTTTTTATATTGCTGACCAAGATTTAGGCAATTGTATTTTATCTATCGATGATGATATCGATATATGTATAGAAGAAAGTTGTACAGAAAATAAAAAAGAAAAAGAGAAAATAAAACATGATGTATATAGCACTGGTGTTTGGAAAATGTTTTTTGATTGTGCCTCATCTTATTTTGGGGTCGGAGCTGGGGTGTTTTTTGTGGCTCTTGATGAAAAATTTGTTATCCGTTTTTCTTATATATTGTAGTGGAATACCAACCACACTAACAATGTATGTGAGTATGAAGCCTTAGTATTAGGATTGGAAGATGCCAGGAGAATGAAAATTAAAAACTAGGAAGCCTTTGGCGATGCAGAGTTAATCGTGAAACATGTAAATCGTCAATACCAGGCCAAAAATCCTAGGTTAAGATCTTATCGGCACTGTGTTTGGGATCTGATCGAATTTTTTTTCTCCTCTGTTAATGTTCATTATATTCCAAGAGAATAAAATCAACAGGCTGATGCGTTAGCCAAAGCAGCGTCAACATTCACACCTCCCACTACTTTCAAATTAAAATACCATATACTAATGAGACATAGAACTTCCATATTGAATGGCATACAACATTGGCAAGTTTTTGAGGATGATGAACAACTCCAAAAAAATTTAGAGACAGTAGATGACTTTTCTGAAATGCATGCCGACTAAGAAAACAAGAATGATCCTATTCGGATCATGCAGGAAGGCAAAGACCCCCAAAATTTTCAAGATAAAATTGCTAACCACCGGATGCTTGTTTTAAAAAATAATAAGATACCTAAGGGTATGATCCCCTTAGAAAGGTTATTTAGTCATGATGACATCCCTTTGAATTATTCCTTACAGCCTCAACTAGAGGAGGTCGAGGATTGCGATATAGGTACCAAAGAAGCTCATAGGTTGGTGAAATTATCCAAATATCTATCTCTCAAAATCAAAACAAAGTATACTGAGCTACTTAGACAACATAAGGACGTTTTTGCTTGGTCTTATGACGAATTGAGAACTTATGACACTACCATTATGGAACATAAAATTCCTTTGAAGCCAGGTGTCAAACCTTTTAAGAAAAAACTCAGGCAGATTAACCCCATCCTACTACCAGTAATAGAAAAAGAAGTCAAAAAAATCATGGACGCTAAAATCATTGTCCCACTGAGATACTCTGAGTGGGTAGACAATTTAGTCCCAGTGAGAAAGAAAAATAGTGAGATCAGACTGTGTGTATATTTTAGAAACCTAAATCAATCATCACTTAAAGACAATTATCCATTGCCTAAGATGGATCATGTTTTGGAAAAAGTAGTTGGAGCTAACAGAATGTCCATGATTGATGGTTTTCAGGTTACAATCAGATTGATGTACATCAAGATGACAAAGAAAAACCTGTGTTCACTACCCCTTGGGGTAATTTTATGTATGAAAAAATTCCTTTTGGTTTAATGAATGCAGGAACAAATTTCCAACGAGCCATGGATATCGCTTTCGTGGGAAAAAGAGATAAGTTCATTTCTCTCTATCTTGATGACCTGATTGTTTTCTCTAAATCTGATGTAGAACATTTAATACACCTCAAGCAAACTTTCGAGAAATTTCTCAAATTCGGTTTGTCACTTAATCCCAAGAAATCTCATTTTTCAATGCAAGAAGGTAAACTCTTTGGTCATATCGTGTCTAGAAATGGAATCAAAATCGATCCCAAAAGGGTCGAGGTGATAGATACCATAAATATTCCTAGAAACGTAAAATAAATTCAGTCTTTTTTAGGAAAAATAAACTTCTTGAGAAGATTCATCCCTAGCTTTGTCGAAATTGTTAAATTGATTACAAATGTTCTTAAAAATAACAGTGAAGTGAAGTGGACAAATGAATCCAAAGCATCATTTCAACATATCAAGAAAGTAATAAGCGAAGCACCAGTCCTGGCAAGCCCGGATTACACAAAAGAGTTTTTGATTTTTTCTTTTGCCTTTGAACACACAATTGCAGCTGTCTTGTTATATAAAAATGAGGAAGGTTTTGAGCGACCTATAACAGTTTTTAGTAGAAGTCTTAGAGACGCTGAGCTGAAATATGACATATTGGAAAAACAATCTTACGCAATGGTAAAAGATCTCAAGGATTTAAGAACCTACATATTGCACTCAAATATCATTGCCTACGGGCCTTCAAGTTCTGTTAAAGATATACTAGTGCAACTAGATAGTGATGGAAGAAGAGGCAAGTGGTTGGCTAAAATCCAAGAGTTCGACCTGGAAATCAAACCAACTAAAATTATCAAAGGTCAGGGTTTGGACAGAATGCTAGCTGAATCAAATTTGAAAGTACTTGGAATAAATCAACTACAAGAGAGAGAGGGATTTATAGAAATAGATGAGCTTGATGTTACTACACCCACAACTGATATTCAAGAAAAGTTCTCCACTTCAGTCTGGTATCATGATATTGTTTCTTACCTGATGACCCTTCAATGTCTCAGTGATTTAACCCCTTATAAAACTAGGACACTGAAGTTACATGCTATAAAATATTGTATCATATATGGAAAATTGTATTGGAAAGACCCTATGGGTTTCTAGCTAAGTTTCTTAGTCGAGACCAAAACAGAAAGGGTTATTGATGAATTCCATGTGGGAGTGTGCGGAGGACACCATGCTTGGTGGGAAATATCTTATAAAAATTTAAGAGCTAGGTATTACAATACTAAATTATTCACATATGTAAACACTTAAGTCCGAACTTGTACTCCTTGTCAGATGTTTACAGGAAAACAGAAAGTCCCAGCTTTACCTTTTGTCCCGGTTAAAACCGAAGCTACATTTCAGCAATGGGGTCTTGATTTCATTGGAGAATATCATCCCCACTCCAGTGAACAAAACAAGTGGATTCTAACTGCTACAGAATAATTCACTAAATGGGTGGAATTTTTTCCTACGAGAAATGCAACTGACTCAGTAGTAATTAGTTTCCTAGAAGAAAATATTTTATCCAGGTTTGGTTGTCCCCGAAATATAGTCACTGATAATGCGCAAGCATTTAAGTCAATGGAAATGATTAGATTTTCCCAAAAATACAACATCATACTGGGACACTCCACAACCTACTATCCACAGGGTAATGGTCTAGCTGAATCGTCTAATAAAAGTCTGATTACCATGATCAAAAATGTTTTGACTGGAAACAAAAAAGCATGGCATATCCATTTAAAATATGCTCTATGGACTAACAGGATAAGTACCAAAATATCAATTGGGATTTCCCCTTTTCAGATGGTATATTGCACCGACATCATTTTACCAATAAATCTTTCTCTACCTATGATGAAATTTTGGCAAGATTCAAATGAAGAACCCAACAACGTTGCCAGGAGGATAAACTAGCTAGTTGAAGTTCAGCAAAATCGGGCCGAAGAAAATGAAAGGTTACAGAGGTTTCAGGATAACATGAAGGCCTTATTCGATCGAAAAGCTAAAGATAGAGATTTACTCCCTAGTGATCTGGTCCTGAAATGGGAAGCCAGGAGAGAAGATGTTGGTAAACATGGCAAGTTTGATCCAATATGGTCTGATCCATATAAGATTTCGGCTTCTGAGGGAAAAAATGATTTTTTATTAGAAAATATCAATGGAGACATTCTCAATGCCCCTGTAAATGGTTGGCACCTTAAACACTTCATGCAGTATTATGTTTTTGAACTCTCATTGTACATACCAGTTTGTTTTCATGCTTACTGTATAGTTTCATTTCCTTCGGTAAGTTTTTTCCATTAAAAAAATATATATATATATATATAACTAAGAAAATATTTAAGAACGGTCATGTGTGTAGTAGTCTTTCTGAAGCCCTCTACTTTTCCCCTAAGAACGGTAAATACCTCTTCTCACCTGACCCTGAATGTTTATCATAAGTTCTTTGAGAAAAGAAAGGTCTCACTTTGGTTCTGAAAATTCTCAAACAAACCTTCAAAAAATGAGAATAGGTTGAGTTTATAGTTCTTTAACTTTAGCTGAACCAGAAGTATGTCTAGCTTAATCCTAACCTTATTAGCTTTCCTAACTGGAATAATTTTTTTGGTTTTTCTAAAGGAAACTCTTTAAAAAAAAAAAAAAAGGTGTCAAGAAGTTTCCCTCAAGAATTTCCCGAAGCCAATGATGTTTTAAGGTGAGAGAGAAGATTAGTCCAGAGTTATTTAAGTGAGTTGACAGAACTCTGTTCTTAAAAAATTCAAGCAGATACCTTCCCGAGTATATTACATACTTATTGATTTCCCCCACTTCATATTAAAAGAAAATACACACAGACATATGGTGAAAGGAAATTCATTATATTGATTGCCCTCATCTTAAAATTTAAATGCTTAAAAAACAATGAAGTGGTGAAAGGAAATTCAATATGGGAAGTCGGATAACTTCACCGGGGTACTGAACAGACTCGCTGGCAGTGAAGCAATATCTTTATATCTGATAAGGTTGTTATACATGAATTACAAGATGCTCTGGTAACTTTTCTTCTTTCAGCGAGATTCACATTATAGGTTTCTGGGATCCCCTAATTTGACACATTGACACAATAAAATTATTTTACCTTGATGCAAACGGAATCAGGTGAAACCTGGTAGAATGGTTAATTTGGTTTTGATTATATTACACAAATCTGAGGTTAGTTTCAGAAAATTAAATCTATTGAGAACCTAACTCGAGAACATCAGATGTTTTATTTTCGAAGAATTTCCAAAATCAAATGCAGAGATCCTAAAGTCTTTTTTCAATTTTCCTCCTAGTCCTTTTCACAAAGTTGAATTATTGACCCGATTTACCCAATGAAGGAACTTGGTCTACACGTTCTTCTCGTCCCACAAGGAAACGAGATCCCTAGATGGAGCCTAATGTTGATACAAAGTTTAATTTTTTCCCTTTAAACCTGAAGTTTTGTTTTTTTCTAGTCATGGAGCCGCCCTTAGTCCTAAAAAGTGTCAAAAGACTTTCGATTTTTTGGGTTTTGGGATTCGTCCTTTCACAAAAGCATGTTTTCATAACTAACAACTCAAGAACCCTGGTGTCGAAATCCTGAAAAGGATTTATATTAAAGTAATAAAAAAAAGAAAAAGTAGGAGTTTAAAGTCCCAATGCGCGTTTCATAAATTATCCTCTAATCGTGTTTAATTAAACCCTTAATATCAATCAACAATTCATTAGTCTTTCATGATTCGGGTTTACTTGTATAAAAATGTTTTCAAAATGTTAGCCCTTGAACTCCCGATCCCCGATTTTTCGAAAACAAGAAATTAATTACTAACCTCATTTTGATTAATGCATTAATACAAGTAATTAGCACCTAAACTAATCCTATCGTAATTTCATGATTCAGGGTTTGCATATGACATATTTTATGGAGACTGGATCCCTGAAACTCTGAAATGCGAAAAAACGATTCATTGACCAATTCTAAAACTAAATTAAGTTATTTTAAAACGAGATTAATGCTGACTAAAATACTTTTTGCATTTCGCATTTCAGGATTTGTTGAAAGCAGTCTTTTCAAAACTCCAGTTTGAAATCGTTGATATACAATAATATTCGTATCCGACAAATAGAGATGTTTTTAACTTAACTGCGTATCTCTAGGCATATCTCCACCATTAAAAAATTAAAGTTTTACCACCTATCTCAGTACATCCATTGTAATAAGAGTTAAAGGTTAATAGAAGTTTGGTTTTTCAAATTTCATTCTTATTGTTTGAATTCAGAAGTGAATTGCATTTAGCAGTCTTACGCATTTTTCTATGTGACAGGAATTCATTCTAAACACGAACATTATGGCACCTAGAAAGGAACCTAAGAAAAGTGAAGAAGCGGCTGAAATATCTAGCCCAGAAGGAGATGTCATGTTTGATACTACACCGCATGCCATTGATTCCATCAAATCCCGGAGGCAAATTTTTGAAATCCTGGACTACGAAATCAAGAATTTTCCCGATGATTCTGAAAACAAACTCTGGGGCATAGTAGAGTCTGAACTTCACAAAGTAGCTACGCGCCCACGACTCATGACATACAACGATATGATCAGTTGGGATTTAGAGAGGACAGACGTGCAGACAAGAAGAATTTTGGATAGTCGAGGGGTCATCGTCAGCTCTTTCAGACCACAACATATACAAGTAATGTACAAAATTTCTCCCAATTCTAAACATATTTATAATAAAGAATTCGTAAGTGAATTTCAAAGGAAATAATGCATAGAGTCAAACCAAACATACCCCGACATAATCAAAGACTGGTGGAGACACCCACCAAAATTTAGGGCCGATACCCATAATGTTTATGCCACGACCTCTTTGAATGAGTACATGGTTTATGTGGCTATGATTTTACGTAGACTTTTCTGTAAGAAAAGTACTACCCATTTCCCTGTAGAATGGGTTCCCCTTTTACATCAAGCAACCGATAGCTATAGCTTCAGATGGAACAAAATTCTATCAGATAACCTAGCTAAGGAGGTTATGGAGTATCAAACCGTGAAATCCAATGGCCTACCAATAGCCTTTTATATGTCGGAATATATCATGGACACTATATGTTTCATGACTCCTTTCTCTTTGATGAATTGGAGTTGGAACCCAACCTACACTGAACCGATTCATGAATATCATTCTAAGTTGTGGGAAGAAAATGATAAGGATTCTTTTTATGAAATTTTTCATTTCCTAGTGATACCAGTGCATCAGATGTTGTATGGTTGTGCACTGCCCCTGTATTTCAGAGTCAGTCATAGGAAATCTCAAGGTGGTTGCCGATTGTTTTATTGAGGAGAATTTCTCCTATATCAGGGTTTTCAGATGTTCTATCCCTCCTCATGCACTTCCTAAATTCCTCCCTGAAAGAATGAGGTGAAAGAAGGTATCCCATCAGATAATAACAGGAGGTATTGGGATATAACTGAAGACATCTCAAAAGAAGTTTTGGACAGACTTTCCCATACAGATTGGAAGGTTTTCACTACTCAACCTGGGTCATTCTAAGGTTGAAGCTGCAGCTATAGAGAAGGTCAAGTTGGTGAATATCGAACATAGGAAGCATGACCCTTATCAAACAGTGGGAAGCCACATGGATTAATATGCCATGAAAGCATTTGAACATGAGGAATCCCCTCGCGATGACATTTGCAAAGGGGTCAAAACCTATGATGAAGTGTTAGACAGGGTATAGACGTTATCATCCAATTTTCAAACCAGTCTCCTAACTTTCCAGAGACACAGGCGAAGCGGTTTTCCCAAGCTATTGTAGGGCGAAGCAACAACGTCTCCTCTAGAACAAGAAAACATTCCCCCAGGCTTCGGACATAAAGCGTGGGATAAAGAAGACACTAAGGGAAATTCACAGGGGGCAGAAGGATCCACACAAAACAAAGAAGCCCCACAGACATAGAATCCAGGAGTTGAAATAGAGAGAAGCTCTAGGACACCTCTTGAGTCTAGTCAATCTACCCCCCCTTCACCATCTACTATTCATGTTGATACCCCCAAGACTACAGGGGAAACAAAATCCACAGATTTGGTTAATCACATCACTTCCTTGACCCATTTACAGTCTACTTTTGGGATCCCTCAGATAGGAGTCATAAATGTTAGTGATCTCGACCCTATCTCCAGAGAAGGAATTCCTCCCTCTGATTACTTCTTCAGTAAAAAGAGGAAGGTTGTATTAAAGCAGGAGATGTATATGACAGAAGGTGCAATGGTAAAGAAACACATGGTGCTGGTGGATGGGAGAAACTTGGAAGAAGAATATTTCACTACAGAAGTGGCGAGCTTTATGGGAGCCCTAGCAACGACAAACCGATTTACCGTTGGATAAAATCCAAGAGTTCGACCTGGAAATCAAACCAACTAAAATTATCAAACATCAGGGTCTGTCCAAATTGCTAGGCGAATCAAATTTGAAAGTACTTGGAATAAATCAACTGCACCCACAACTAATATTCAAGACAAGTTCTCCACTTTAGTCTAGTATCACGATATTGTTTCTTACTTGTTGACCCTTCAATGTCCCAATGAGTTAACCCCTTCTAAAAATAGTACACCGAAGTTACATGCTATAAAATATTGTGTCATAGATGGTAAATTGTATTGGAAAGACCCTCTGGGTTTCTTGCTGAGTTGCTTAGTCAAGATTGAAAAAGAAAGGGTTATCGATGAATTCCACGTGGGAGTGTGCGGAGGACACCATCCTTGGCGGGCATTAGCTTATAAAATTTTAAGAGCTAGGTATTACTAGCCTAAATTATTCACAGATGTAAACACTAAAGTCTGAAATTGTACTCCTTGTCAGATTTTTACAGGTAAACATAAATTTTGAGATTTACCTTTAGTCTCGGTTAAAACTGAAGCTCCATTTTAGCAATGGGTTCTTGATTTCATTGGAGAAATTCATCCCCACTCCAGTGCACAACAAAAGTGGATTCTAACTGCTACAGACTACTTCACTAAATGGGTGGAAGTTGTTCCTATGAGAAATGCAACTAACTCAGTAGTAATCAGTTTCCTAGAAGAAAATATTCTATCCACGTTTGGTTGTCCCCGAAAGATAGTCATTGATAATTCACAAGCATTTAATTCAATGGAAATGATCAAATTTTGCCAAAAATAAATCATACTGGGACACTCCATAACCTATTATCCACAGGGTAATGGTCTAGATAAATAGTCTAATAAAAGTTTGATTACCATGATCAAAAAGGTTTTGACTGAAAACAAAAAAGCATGGCATATCCACTTAAAATAAGCTTTATGGGCTAACAAGATAAGTACCAAAACATCAATTGGGATTTCCCCTTTTCAGATGGTATATGGCACCGATGTCATTTTACCAATAAATCTTGCTCTACCCGTGATGAAACTTTGGCAAGATTCAAATGAAGAACCCAACAACGTTACCAGGAGGATAAACCAACTACTTGAAGTATAGCAAAATCGGGCCGAAGTAAATGAAAGGTTACAGAGATATCAGAATAGCATGAAGGCTTTATTCGATCGAAAATATAAAGATAGAGATTTCCTCCCTGGTGATCTGGTCCTGAAGTGGGAAGCCAGAAGAGAAGACGCTGGTAAACATGGCAAGTTTGATCCAATATGGTCTGGCCCATATAAGATTTCGGCTTCTGAGGGAAAACATGTTTTTTTATTAGAAAAACTCGATGGAGACATTCTCAACACTCTTGTAAATGGGCAGCACCTTAAACACTTCATGCAGTATTGTGTTTCTAAACTCTCATTGTATATACTGGTTGTTTTCATGCTTACTGTATAGTTTCATTTCCTTTGGTAAGTTTTTTCCATTAAAAAAAAACAACTAAGAAAATCTTTAAGAACGGTCATGTGTGCAGTAGTCTTTCTGAAGACATTTACTTTCCCCCTAAGAACGGTAAATCCCTCTTCTCACCTGACCCTGAATTTTTATCATAAGTTCTTTGAGAAAAGAAAGGTCTCACTTTGGTTCTGAAAATTCTCAAACAAACCTTCGAAAAATGAGAATAGGTTGAGTTTATAGTTCTTTAACTTTAGCTGAACCAGAAGTATGTCTAGCTTAATCCTAACCTTATTAGCTTTCCTAACAAGAATAAATTGATTTGTTTTGCTCAAGGAAATTCTTTAAAAAAAAAAAAAAAATGTGTTAAGAAGTTTCCCTCAATAATTTACCGAATCCAATGATGTTTGAAGGCGAGAGAGAAGATTAGTCCAGAATTATTTAAGTGAGTTGACAGACCTCTCTTCTTAAAAAATTCAAGTAGATACCTTCCCGAGTATATTACATACTTACTGATTGCCCCCACTTCATATTAAAAGAAAATATACATAGATAGATGGTGAAAGGAAATTCATTATATTGATTGCCCCCATTTAGTCCAAAGAGATGAAGAAAGTAAATTCATTATATTGATTTCCCTCATCTCAGCATTTAAATTCTTAAAAAAACAATGAAGTGGTGAAAGGAAATTCAAAATGGGAAGTCGGATAACTTCACCGGGGTACTGAACAAGATTGCTGGAAGTGAAGCAATATCTTTATATCTGATATGGCTGTTATACATGAATTACAAGACACTCTGGTAACTTTTCTTCTTTCAGCTGGATTCACATTATAGGTTTCTGGGATCCCCTAATTTGACACATTGACACATTGAAATTACTTTACCTTGATGCAAATGAAATCAAGTGAAACCTGGTAGAATGGTTAATTTGGTTTTGATTATCTTACACAAATATGAGGTCAGTTTCAGAAAAGGAAATCTATTGAGAACCTAACTCGAGAACATCATATGTTTTATTTTCGAATAATTTTCAAAATCAAATGCAGAGATCCTAAAGTCTTTTTTCGATTTCCCTCCTAGTCCTTTTCACAAAATTGAATTATTGACCCCATTTAACCAATGAAGGCACTTGGTCTACACATTCTTCCTACCCCACAAGGAAATGAGATCCCTAGATGGAGCCTAATGTTGATACAAAGTTTAATTTTTTCCCTTTAAGCCTGAAGTTTTTCTTTTTTCTAGTCATGGAGTCACCCTTAGTCCTAAAAGGTGTCAAAGTATTTCAATTTTTCGGGTTTTCAGATTCGTCCTTTCACAAAAGCATGATTTCGTAATTAACAACTCTAAAACCCCGGTGTCAAAATCCCGAAAAGGCTTTATATTAAAGTAATAAAAAAAAAAAAGTAAGAGTTATAAGTCTCGATGCGCGTTTCATAAATTACTCTCTAATCGTGATTAATTAAACCCTTAATCTCAATCAACAATTCATTAGTCCTTCACGATTCGGGTTTACTTGTATCAAAATGTTTTCAAAACGTCATCCCTTGAACTCCTGATCCTCAATTTTTCGAAAAGAAGAAATTATACACTAACCTCGTTTTGATTAAGGCATGAATACAAGCAATTAGCACCTAAACTAATCCTATCGTAATTTCACGATTCGGGGTTTGCATATGACATATTTTATGGAGACTGGATCCCTAAAACTCTGAAATGCAAAATCATGATTCATTGACCAAGTCTAAAACTAAATTAAGTTATTTTAAAATGGGATTAATGATGACTAAACTACTTTTCTCATTTCGTATTTTGGGATTTGTTCAAAGTAGTCTTATCGAAACTCTAGTTTGAAATCATCGATATACGGTAATATTTGTAATGGACAAATAGATATATTTTTAACTTAACTATGTATCTCTGGGCATATCTCCACCATTAAAAAATTAAAGTTTTACCACCTATCTCAGTACATCCGTCGTAAGAAGAGTTAAAGGTTAATAGAGGTTTGGTTTTCCAAATTTCATTCTTATCGTTTGAATTCAGAAGCGAATTGCATTTAGCAAGCCTACGCATTTTTGTCTGCAATAGGCATTCATTCTAAACACGAACATTATGGCACCTAGAAAGGCACCTATGAAATGTGAAGAAGCATTTGAAATATCCAGCCTAGAAGGAGATGTTGTGTCTGATACTACACCGCATGCCATTTATTCCATCAAATCCTGGAGGCAAATTTTCGAAACCCTGGACTACGAAATCAAGAATTTTCTCGATGATTCTGAAAACAAACTCCGAGACATAGCAGATTCTAAACTTCACAAAGTAGCTACGTGCCCAAGACTCGTGACATACAATGATATGATCAGTTGGGATTTAGAGAGGACAGACGTGCAGACAAGAAGCATTTTGTACAGCCGAGGGGTCGTCATCCGCTCTTTCAGACCGGAGCATATACATGTAATGTACAAATTGTCTCCCAATTCTAAACATATTTGTAATAAAGAATTCGTAAGTGAATTTCAAAGGAAAGAATGCACAAAGGCAGACCAAACATACCCCGACATAATCAAAGATTGGTGGAGACACCCACCAAAATTCAGGGCTGATACCCATAATGTTTATGCCACGGGATCTTTGAATGAGTACATGGTTTATATGGCTATGATGTTATGTATACTTTTCGGTAAGAAAATTCCTACCCATTTCCCTCCAGAATGGGTGCCCCTTTTACATGAAGCAGCCGAAGGCTATAGCTTCAACTAGAAAAAAATTCTATTAGATAACCTAGCTAAGGAGGTTATGGAGTATCAAACTGTGAGATCCAATGGCCAACTAGTAGCCTTTTATATGTTGGCATATATCATGGACGTTATATGTTTCATGACTCCTTTCCCTTTGATGAATTGGAGTTGGAACCCAACCTGCACTAAACCGATTCATGAATATCATTCTAAGTTGTGGGAAGAAAATGTTAAGGATTCTTTTTATGAAATTTTTCATTTCCTGGTGATAGCAGTGTATCAGATGTTGTATGGCTGTGCACCCCCCATATTTCAGAGTTGGTCATAGGAAATATCAAGGTGGTTGCTGATTGGTTTATTGAGGAGAATTTCTCCTATATCATGGTTTTCGGATGTTCTATCCCTCCTCATGCACTTCCTAAATTCCTCCCTGACAGGATAATGTGTAGGGAGGTAGCTCATCAGATAATAATAGGTGGTATTGGGATAGAAATGAAGATAGATCAAAAGAATTTTTGGCCAGTCTTTCCCATACAGATTGGAAGATTTTCGCTACTCAACCTGGGTCATTCTAAGGTAGAAGTTGCAGCTCTAGAGAAGGTCAAGTTGGTGAATCTCGAACATAGGAAGCACGACCCTTATCAAAGAGTGGGAAGCCACATGGCTCATTGTGGCATGAAAGCATTTGAACATGAGGAATCCCCTCGCGATGACATTTTCAAAGGGGTCAAAACCTATGAGGAAGTGTTAGATAGGGTACAGACATTATCATCTGATTTTCAAACCAGTCTCCTAAATTTCCAGAGACACAGGAGAAGTGGTTTTCCCAAGGTATTGCAGGGAGAAGCAACAACATCTCCTCTAGAACAAGAAAAACTTCCACCAGGCTTCGGACAGAAAGTGCGGGATAAAGTAGACACCGACGGAAATTCAAAGGGGGCATAAGGATCTGCACAAAAGAAAGAATTCCCACAGACAAAATCCAGGAGTTGAAACAAAGAGAACGTATGGGACACCTCCTGAGTCCAGTCAATCTACCCCCCCTTCACCATCTACTATTCATGTTGATACCCCCAAGACTGCAGGGGAAACAAAATCCACAAAATTTGGTAATCCCATCACTTCCTTGACCCCTTTACAGTCTACTTTTGGGCTCCCTCAAATATGCTAGTGGGGTGCTCGTGGATGGGAAAAACTTGGAAGAAGAATATTTTGCTACAGAAGTGGAGGGCTCCATGGGAGCTCTGGAAACAGAAAACTGATTTACTGTTGACAATATGAGAACAAGGTTAAAACAAAGTAACCACAGGATAGTCCTGTTGCAAAACCAACTAAAATATACAGAGAAAAATATCAAAGAAGAAATAAATAAAGGACTAGAGCAAGTCAAAGCTACTGATAAGAGGTAAATTCAATCACTTAAGTCAAGTCTAGACAAGATGAATGAGAAGATGCAGACTAGCCAAATACAGGTTATTAGGAAAGAAGAATTGGTAAGACAACTACAAGTTGAGTTGAATTGAATAAAAGGCCAAGTTATAGATTTGAAATTTTTTCAGGACTTGTCACTGGAAATACATGCGAAGATAGAATATGAGCAACAAAGAGTAATCTCCCAAGTAGAGATTATTCAAAATTATTTTCAGGAAGTAAGCAAATCTCATCATAATATTATTTTTAAAGAAAAAACAAGCTAAAGTAGCAAGGGCCACTTTTCAAAAGGTGGTTATATGTTCAAAAAACGAAGGAGTATCGAAACTTCCAAAGCTTTCTGTCATAGAGTAGATTAGAAGCAATATCATGCCCAAGGTGTGGGAAACCAACATAGTAGAAAATAAGAAAATAGCCAAAGAAATCAAAGACGATTGTGAAGAAATGAAAGACGATTGTGAAGAAATCTTTGATTTGTTGGACAATAATCATTAGGTATTGGAAGAGACAATTGCACTGGGCAATTAGGACAGATAAAAATTGTAAGACACCAGTTGAATTTCAAAGAGGGTTTGAACAAAATTCAGTTGGAAATTTCACAATTAAAGGAAATGGATGTTACCCTAATAGACAAGTGGCTAGTGAAACCAAACTTGAAATTTCAATCAATCAAGTTTGTTGGTAAGGGGATCGAAGACCGGCTTCCAAAAATCCAAAGAAAATTTTATCTATTCGAAGCAAGAGATTTTCCAGAGCCTCCCAGAAGTTTTGTACACATTCTTGAAAAATGTATTGAATGTATCGGGTTGAAAGAAGGAGATACTTCAATAAAACAATGAAGTATCATTTTGAAAACTTGTAATATCGAGATGACAAGAAAATAAAAGATAATCATGTAAACTGTTGATGTTTACATTTTTGTAACTGTTTGTCCCTAGGAAGTTAGGAGATCACCAACCAACAATCATGAGTGATCTGGTATAAGTATAATTTCAGAAGGTTGAAAAAAGGCATTTTCTGGACGCATTGTAAAGATGAATTTGAAGATATTTTTTTGATTTAATACGAATACAAATTGAAGATTCCAGATTTGGTCAAGTTTGAGTTATGCGTTTCTTTGTTGTTTCATATTTTTCATATATCTTTCTAATGAATAATTAACTACAATTTAGTACAACCTCTACTGTGGTAATTAATTATTCTTGCAATTTAATCGTTTACAACCTTTCCTTTGTATCAGCTATCAACAGATACAAGACCTATGAAATTTTAAGATTTCAATATCATATGCTTTATTAAGAGTTATTCCTAACTATTTTTTCTTCTTCTGTCAAAAAGTGAGATTCCTTTTCAATTGATGCCTCACCTTTTTCAGCAGCTTTATGTTTTCTTTTCATTTCATGCACATTCCCTTTCCGAAATTTAACTCAGATACCAGAAATGGCCTTTAGTTTCTTCATACTATCAATTCAAGTTTTTCGGGTTCTTCTTATATGTTTTGAAACATAAATAGCCAACCCTTAAAAGAAAACATAGAATCTATCCTTTCAGTCTCCTTCCCTCATGACTGTTCCAGTTACACGACAGCATAATATCGAACCTGGACTATCAGATCACACAAGCATCGCTTTGAATTTATTCAACACCATCCTACAAACAACAAATAACCAGGTTGAGTTAGAACATTCATGGGTAGTAATTGAAAGAGACATTAGTATCCAAAAAAATTGGGAAGCTAGACAGAGACAGTTAAGGAACCAACAATAACCCTTTTCATATAACTTACCTTTTTTATCCTTAGCCTTCTCTATCTTTTCGGATGCCTTGAAGGTGTACTTTAGAGCCTTAAATTACAAAATCAAGAACAACATCTTTTTGGCGTCGTTGTCGGGGAATGAAGAAACGAAGCTTTTCCCTGGGAAGAACGACATTGACACTTTCTATCTTTGATACTGAACAAAGATCAAAAACCTTATAAGGATACCTTCATCCTTCAGTTGGCGACTCCACGATAAATAAACTGGCTTTTAACCAAAAGAATACCAGAAAAAACCCAAACGACAAACATACTTCGTTTGTTCCAGATACTGAAAAAAAATTAAAATCAAGAAGATATCTTAAACAGACTGTATCATCGACAAATAGGTTTTATCAACCTAAAATTGTAGAGTCGAACACTAGAGATCTTTTTGAAGGATCGAATACCCCATCGTATTACGAGGGATTATCTACTAATAAGATAACAACCTTTGAGCCTGGTTTGGTCTCGCCTGATTTTAAAACTGATATTTTCCCAACCGTTTCTTTCACCAATAGAGGTAAAAGATCTGCATCACTTCCCGCTCCGATTGACACTTCTTCACTACGCGAATTTCATTTTCCTATCTCTCAGAACTCCTACGATCATATTATTCTTCTCGACACAATTCCTGTTGATTCTCCCTTATATTCACCGTATGAGTCTGAAGAAACTAGTCCAATTTTCCCTAGTTCCCCTTCCTCAAGTTTCCTGTCTCTTGATAACCAATTCCCTGAAACCCTTCCTCATAATTTCCAAGCAACAAACTCTAAATCATTAATGGATGTAGTTGGGGGAGGTGTTGCTAGAGGTGGGGCTGGAGGAGGAGGAGGAGGCGGCCAAGTACCACCCCCTATAATCTTTGCAAAGATGGCTACTAGATATGCCCCTTTGGTCCTCCTAGTCCCCTACATGATTTACCTGAAAACTACATAAAAAATATTTCGAAATTCACAGGAGAGGATGATTTGACTGCAGCCGAACATATCAATTTCTTTGACCAATTTGCCAATATCCTTGGAATCGAACATGAAGATGTCTATTTGAGACTCCTGGTTCAAAATTTTGAAGGAAAGGTATGAACCTGGTTCCGAGGCCAGCAGCAAGATCTATACCATTTTATGAGGAACTTGAAAATGATTTTATTATATAGTGGGGGGAAAGGAAAGACCATCTCTATTATCTAATTGAATTTGTGGCTCTAAGAAAGAAACACTCAGAAATAATCCTAACCCTCAAATTCCACCAAGACAGATTAAGAATGAGGATAACAAAATCTGAACCCTCTTTAAAAGAGAAAACTTTATAGGAGGAGAAGATGTGGAAAATTTTGAGGAACTAGAAGAAGACATCAATAATCTTGGTGACAACTTCCTAAAAACTTTTTTAACGAGGAAAGATTATGAAAGATCTGCAACTACAAAAGATAGATCCCAAAATAACAAAAATAGTGGTATTATTGAAGATTCAACCTATCAGGAAATTGTAGATGATATAATGGCTGAACTAGAACCGCTGACACACAACCTACCAAGACAAAGCCAGTGGAGACATCAGCTGCAAACGCACAGAAAACGGAGGACCCTGTAATTGAAACTAAAACCTCACTACAAAAGAAAGCTGAAAAGAAGGGGTCAGAAACCCAAACCATAGAGGTCAACAAAAAAATAGGAAGTTTTAATCTGGAAAATGAAATAAGTAAAATCAAAATCCCTATACCTTTGGTCGAGATGGCGAAAAATCCAATTTACAGGAAACGAATCACCAAATTAATCAATTTTTCATAAAATGAAAGTCAGGTCGATGTCATGAATGTAGAATATGACAAGCCTAACATAATTTTCAGCCCCCATTTCGACGGTGCCATAGACATCGTTGCCCCTTTCTATATCACTTTGACTGTGCACGATCACTTACTCCATAATTGCATGTTATATTCTGGAGCCTCTCACAATGTAATGCCTAAATCCATTATGGAGAGACTTGGTCTTGAAATTACCAGCCCTTATGGAGATCTATATTCATTTGATTCAAGAAAGGTTAAGTGCATAGGCATGATAAAGGATTTAGTC
>ML816254.1:77132-92317 GCA_009831015.1 Picea engelmannii | reverse complement strand
AGAAAAAACCCAAACGACAAACATACTTCGTTTGTTCCAGATACTGAAAAAAAATTAAAATCAAGAAGATATCTTAAACAGACTGTATCATCGACAAATAGGTTTTATCAACCTAAAATTGTAGAGTCGAACACTAGAGATCTTTTTGAAGGATCGAATACCCCATCGTATTACGAGGGATTATCTACTAATAAGATAACAACCTTTGAGCCTGGTTTGGTCTCGCCTGATTTTAAAACTGATATTTTCCCAACCGTTTCTTTCACCAATAGAGGTAAAAGATCTGCATCACTTCCCGCTCCGATTGACACTTCTTCACTACGCGAATTTCATTTTCCTATCTCTCAGAACTCCTACGATCATATTATTCTTCTCGACACAATTCCTGTTGATTCTCCCTTATATTCACCGTATGAGTCTGAAGAAACTAGTCCAATTTTCCCTAGTTCCCCTTCCTCAAGTTTCCTGTCTCTTGATAACCAATTCCCTGAAACCCTTCCTCATAATTTCCAAGCAACAAACTCTAAATCATTAATGGATGTAGTTGGGGGAGGTGTTGCTAGAGGTGGGGCTGGAGGAGGAGGAGGAGGCGGCCAAGTACCACCCCCTATAATCTTTGCAAAGATGGCTACTAGATATGCCCCTTTGGTCCTCCTAGTCCCCTACATGATTTACCTGAAAACTACATAAAAAATATTTCGAAATTCACAGGAGAGGATGATTTGACTGCAGCCGAACATATCAATTTCTTTGACCAATTTGCCAATATCCTTGGAATCGAACATGAAGATGTCTATTTGAGACTCCTGGTTCAAAATTTTGAAGGAAAGGTATGAACCTGGTTCCGAGGCCAGCAGCAAGATCTATACCATTTTATGAGGAACTTGAAAATGATTTTATTATATAGTGGGGGGAAAGGAAAGACCATCTCTATTATCTAATTGAATTTGTGGCTCTAAGAAAGAAACACTCAGAAATAATCCTAACCCTCAAATTCCACCAAGACAGATTAAGAATGAGGATAACAAAATCTGAACCCTCTTTAAAAGAGAAAACTTTATAGGAGGAGAAGATGTGGAAAATTTTGAGGAACTAGAAGAAGACATCAATAATCTTGGTGACAACTTCCTAAAAACTTTTTTAACGAGGAAAGATTATGAAAGATCTGCAACTACAAAAGATAGATCCCAAAATAACAAAAATAGTGGTATTATTGAAGATTCAACCTATCAGGAAATTGTAGATGATATAATGGCTGAACTAGAACCGCTGACACACAACCTACCAAGACAAAGCCAGTGGAGACATCAGCTGCAAACGCACAGAAAACGGAGGACCCTGTAATTGAAACTAAAACCTCACTACAAAAGAAAGCTGAAAAGAAGGGGTCAGAAACCCAAACCATAGAGGTCAACAAAAAAATAGGAAGTTTTAATCTGGAAAATGAAATAAGTAAAATCAAAATCCCTATACCTTTGGTCGAGATGGCGAAAAATCCAATTTACAGGAAACGAATCACCAAATTAATCAATTTTTCATAAAATGAAAGTCAGGTCGATGTCATGAATGTAGAATATGACAAGCCTAACATAATTTTCAGCCCCCATTTCGACGGTGCCATAGACATCGTTGCCCCTTTCTATATCACTTTGACTGTGCACGATCACTTACTCCATAATTGCATGTTATATTCTGGAGCCTCTCACAATGTAATGCCTAAATCCATTATGGAGAGACTTGGTCTTGAAATTACCAGCCCTTATGGAGATCTATATTCATTTGATTCAAGAAAGGTTAAGTGCATAGGCATGATAAAGGATTTAGTCATCAACTTGCAAAGATACCCGCGAAAGGCGCCTTAATGGATGTGGTCGTCGTTGATATACCCATGAAGTAGGGTAATCTTACCCAGGTCTTGGTGTGCTAAACTTGGAGGATCCCTCCAACTCGACATGACATATGCCACAATCCCAGTCTTTGGAGGATAGTTCATGTGTTTGTACAGAGAAACCAGGTTAGCATTCATGGTAAGTGATCCACATAACCAAAACAACTACCCTATTTATATTGCTGACCAAGATTTAGGCAATTTTATTTTATCTATCGATGATGATATCGATATATGTATAGAAGAAAGTTGTACAGAAAATAAAAAAGAAAAAGAGAAAGTAAAACATGATGTATATAGCATTGGTGTTTGGAAGATGTTTTTTGATGATGCCTCGTCTTATTTTGGGGCCGGAGATGGGGTGTCTTTTGTGGCTCCTGATGACAAATTCGTTATTCCTTTCTCTTATAGATTACAGTGGAATACTGACCACACTAACAATCTATGTGAGTATGAAGCCCTAGTATTAGGATTGGAAGATTCCAGGAGAATGAAAATTAAAAACTTGGAAGCCTTTGGCGATGTAGAGATAATCGTGAAATAGGTAAATTGTCAATACCAGGCCAAACATCCTAGGTTAAGATCTTATAGGAACTGTGTTTGGGATCTGATCAGAAAAAAAAATCTCCTCTATTAATGTTCATTATATTCCAAGAGTAGAAAATCAACAGGTTGATGTGTTAGCCAAAGCAGCTTCAACGTTCACACCTACCACTACTTTCAAATTAAAATACCATATACTAATGAGACATAGGCCTTCCATACCGAATAACATACAACATTGGCAAGTTTTTGAGGATGATGAACAAATCCAGAAATTTTTAGAGACTGTAGATGAATTTTTTGAAACGCATGTCGACCAAGATAACCATAAGATCCTATTTGGATCATGCAGGAAGTCGAAGACCCCCAAAAGTTTCAAGATAAAATTGCTACCCACCAGATGCTTGTTTTAAAATATAATCAGATACCTAAGGTTATGATCCCCTTAGAAAGGCTATTTAGTCATGATGACATCCCTTTGAAGTCTTCCTTACAGCCTCAACCAAATGAAGTCGAGGATTGCGATATAGGTACCAAAGAAGATCCTAGGTTGGTGAAATTATCCAGATATATGTCTCCCGAAATCAAAAGAAAGTATGTCGAGTTACTTAGATAATATAAGGATGTTTTTGCTTGGTATTATGATGAATTGAGAACTTATGACACTACCATTATGGAACATAAAATTCCTTTGAATCCAGGTGTCAAACCTTTTAAGCAAAAACTCAGGCAGATTAACCCCATCCTATTACCAGTAATAGAAAAAGAAGTCAAAAAACTCCTGGACGCTAAAATCATTGTCCCACTGAGATACTCTGAGCGGGTATCCAATTTAGTCCCAGTGAGAAAGAAAAATGGTGAGATCAGACTGTGTGTAGATTTTAGAAACCTGAATCGATCATCACTTAAAGACAATTATCCATTACCTAAGATGGATCATGTTTTGGAAAAAGTAGTTGGAGCTAACAGAATGTCCATGATTGATTGTTTTTCAAGTTACAATCAGATTGTTGTACACCAAGATGACAAAGAAAAAACTGTGTTCACTACCCCTTGGGGTACTTTTATGTATGACAAAATTCCTTTTGGTTTAATGAATGTAGGGGAAACTTTCCAATGAGCCATGGATATCTCTTTCATGGGTGAAAGAGATAAGTTCGTTGCTATCTATCTTGATGACCTGACTGTTTTCTCTAAATATGATGCAGAACATTTAATACAACTCAAAATTTAATAAGTTTGTTGCTATCTATCTTGAGGGAGAGGATATCGGTAGACCTCACCAAGATGCAATATGATGCCTTAGAGATTGAGTCAAACATGATGGCATCAGGAAAGTTGAAAACCAAATTTGAAATTGGAAACAAAGAAACCAGAAGATATAGATATCAAGGGGGACCATCTGGATCCAAAAGATCTTTGGAAGACAAAATGGATGACATGGCGAGAATAATCAAGGGACTGTCTAATAAGATTTCAAGAATCGAACTAGATCAAGCGAAAAATGAGCATTTTCCTAGAAAGGATTTCAGAAAGAATCCTAAACCTCAAAATCCACCAAGACAGATTAAGAATGAGGATCAAAAAATCCAAACCCCTTTAAAAGAGAAATCTTTATAGGAGGAGAATATGTTGAAAATTTTGAGGAACTAGAAGAAGACATCAATAATCTTGGCGACAATTGCCGACAACCTTTTTTAACAAGGAAATATTATGAAAGATCTGCAACTACAAAAGAAAGCTGAAAAGAAGGGGTCAGAAACCCAAGCCATAGAGGTCGAAAAAATAATAGGAAGTTTTAATATGGAAAATGAAATAAATAAAATCAAAATCCCTATACCTCTGGTCGAACTGGCGAAAAATCCAATTTACAAGAAACAAATCGCCAAATTAATCAGCTTTTCAAAAAATGAAATTCAAGTTGATGTGATAAATGTAGAAGATGACAAGCTTAACATAATTTTTGGCTCACATTTCGATGATGCCACATACACCGTCACCCCTTTCTATATCACTCTAACTATGCATGATCACTTACTCCATAATTGCATATTAGATTCTGGATCCTCTCACAATGTAATGCCTAAATCCATTATGGAGAGACTTGGTATTTAAATTACTAGACCTTATGGAGATTTATATTCATTCGATTCAAGAAAGGTTAAGTGCATAGGCATGATAAAGGATTTAGTCGTCAATCTTTCACAGATACCCGCGAAAGGTGTTTTAATGGATGTGGTCGTCACTGACATACCCCCGAAGTATGGTATGCTCTTATCCAGGTCTTGGGATGATAAACTTGGAGGATCCCTCCAACTCGGCATGACGCATGCCACGATCCCAGTATTTGGAGGACAGTTCACGCATTTGTACAGAGAAACCAGGTTAGCATTCACGGTAAGTGATCCACATAACCAAAACAACTACCCTATTTATATTGCTGACCAAGATTTAGGAAATTGTATTTTATCTTTCGATGATGATATCAATATATGTATAGAAGAAATTTGTACAGAAAATAAAAAAGAGAAAGAGAAAGTAAAACAAGATGTATATAGCACTGGTGTTTGGAAGATGTTTTTTGATGGTGCCTCGTCTTATTTTGGGGCCGGAGCTGGGGTGTTTTTTGTAGATCCTGATGAAAAATTCATTATCTCTTTCTCTTATAGATTACAGTGGAATACCGACCACACTAATAATGTATGTGAGTATGAAGCCCTAGTAATAGGATTAGAAGATGCCAGGACAATGAAAATAAAAAACTTGGAAGTCTTTGGTGATGCAGATCTAATCGTGAAACAGGTAAATCGTCAATACCAAGCCAAACATCCTAGTTTAATATCTTATCGGAACTGTGTTTGGGATCTGATTGAAAAAAAATTCTCCTCTGTTAATGTTCATTATATTCCAAGGGCATAAAATCAATAGACTGATGCATTAGCCAAAGCAACTTCAACGTTCACACCTCCCACTGCTTTCAAATTAAAATACCATATACTAATGAGAGATAGGCCTTCCATACCGAATAACATACAACATTGGCAAGTTTTTGAGGACGATGAACAACTCCGAAAATTTTTAGAGACAGTAGATGAATTTGTTGAAACGCATGACGACCAAGAAAACCAGAATGATCCTATTTGGATCATGCAGGAAGGCGAAGACCCCCAAAAGTTTCAAGATAAAATTGCTAACCATCGGATGCTTTTTAAAAAAAATAATCATATACCTAAGGGTATGATCCCCTTATAAAGGCTATTTAGTCATGATGACATCCCTTTGAAGTATTCCTTATAGCCTCAGCCAGAGGAGGTCGAGGATTGCGATATAAGTACCAAAGAAGATCCTAGGTTGGTGAAATTATCCAAATATTTGTCTCCCCAAATCAAAAGAAAGTATGTTGAGTTACTTAGACAGTATAAGGACATTTTTTCTTGGTCTTATGATGAATTGAGAACTTATGACACTACCATTATGGAACATAAAATTCCTTTGAATCCAGGTGTCAAACCTTTTAAGAAAAAACTCCGACAGATTAACCCCATCCTACTACCAGTAATAGAAAAAGAAGTCAAAAAACTCCTGGACACTAAAATCATTGTCCCACTGAGATACTCTGAGTGGGTAGCCAATTTAGTACCAGTGAGAAAGAAAAATGGTGAGATCAGATTGTTTGTAGATTTTAGAAACCTGAATCGATCATCACTTAAAGACAATTATCCGTTACCTAAGATGGATCATGTTTTGGAAAAAGTAGTTGGAGCAAACAGAATGTCCATGATTGATGGTTTTTCAGGTTACAATTAGATTGTTTTACATCAAGATGACAAAGAAAAAACTGTGTTCACTACCCCTTGGGGTAATTTTATGTATGATAAAATGCCTTTTGGTTTAATGAATGCAGGGGAAACTTTCCAATGAGCCATGGATATCGCTTTCATGAGAGAAAGAGATAAGTTTGTTGTTATGTATCTTGATGACTTGACTGTTTTCTCTAAATCTGATGAAGAAAATTTAATACACCTCAAACAAACTTTTGAGAAATGTCACAAATTTGGTTTGTCACTTAATCCCAAGAAATCCCATTTCGCAATGCAAGAAGGTAAAATCTTGGGTCATATCGTGTCTAGAGATGGAATCAAAATCGATCCCAAAAGGGTCAAGGTGATAGATACCATAAATATTCCTAGAAATTTAAAAGAAATTCAGTCTCTTTTAGGAAAAATAAACTTCTTGAGAATATCCATCCCTAACTTTGCCGAAATTGTTAAATTGATTATAGATATGCTTAAAACGAACACTGAGGTGAAGTGGAAAAATGAAGCCAAAGCAGCATTTCAACGTATCAAGAAAGTATTAAGCGAAGCACCAGTCTTGGCAAGCCCAGATTACACAAAAGAGTTTTTGTTTTTGTCTTTTTCCTCTAAACACACAATCGCATTTGTCTTGTTACAGAAAAATGAGGAAGGTTTTGAGTGACCTATAACATTTTTTAGCAGATGTCTCAGAGACGCTGAGATGAAATATGACATATTGGAAAAAAAATCTTACGCAATGGTAAAATCTCTCAAGGCTTTCAGAACCTACGTATTGCACTCAAAGATCATTGCCTACGTGCTTCAAGTTATGTTAAAGATATACTAGTGCAACCAGACAACGATGGAAGAAGAGGTAGGTGGTTGGCTAAAATATAGGAGTTCGACTTGGAAGTCAAACTAACTAAAATTATCAAAGGTCAGGGTTTGGCCAAACTTCTAGCTGATTCAAATTTGAAAGTACTTGGAATAAATCAACTGCAAGAGAGCGAGGGATTTATAGAAATAGATGAGCTTGATGTTACAGCACCCACAACTAAGATTCAAGACAAGTTCTCCACTTTAGTCTGGTATCACGATATTGTTCCTTACCTGCTGACCCTTCAATGTCCCAGTGAGTTAACCCCTTCTAAAACTAGGACACTGAAGTTACATGCTATAAAATATTGTATCATAGATGGTAAATTTTATTGGAAAGACCCTCTGGGTTTCCTGCTGAGTTTCTTTGTCGATAACGAAACAAAAAGGGTTATCGATGAATTCCACATGGGAGTTTGCAGAGGACACCATGCTTGGTGGGAAACAACTTATAAAATTTTAAAAGCCGGGTATTACTGGCCTAAATTATTCACGGATTTAAACACTAAAGTCCGAACTTGTACTCCTTGCCATATGTTTACAGGCAAACAAAAAGTCCCAACTTTACCTTTAGTCCCGGTTAAAACCAAAGCTCCATTTCAGCAATGGGGTATTGATTTCATTGGAGAAATTCATCCCCACTCCAGTGCACAGCACAAGTGGATTCTAACTGCTACAGACTACTTCACTAAGTAGGTGGAAGTTGTTCCTACGAGAAATGCAACTGACTCAGTAGTAATCATTTTCCTAGAAGAAAATATTGTATCCATGTTTGGTTGTCCCCGAAAGATACTCACTGGTAATGCGCAAACATTTAAGTCAATGGAAATGATCAACTTTTGCCAAAAATAAAACATCATACTGGGACACTCCACAGCCTACTATCCACAGGGTAATGGTCTAGCTGAATCATCTAACAAAAGTCTGATTACCATGATCAAAAAGGTTTTGACTGAAAACAAAAAAAGCATGGCATATCCATTTAAAATATGCTCTATGGGCTAACAGGATAAGTACCAAAAGATCAATTGAGATTTCCCTTTTTCAGATGGTATATGGCACCGACTTCATTTTACCAATAAATATTGCTCTACCTGTGATGAAACTTTGGCAAGATTCAAATGAAGAACCCAACAACATTACCAGGAGGATAAACCAGCTAGTTGAAGTTTAGCAAAATCAGGCCGAAGTAAATGAAAGGTTACAGAGATATTAGGATAACATGAAGGCCTTATTCGATTGAAAAGCTAAAGATAGATATTTCTTCCCTGGTGATCTGGTCCTAAAATAGGAAGCCAGAGAAGACGCTGGTAAACATGGCAAGTTTGATCCAATCTGGTCCGGCCCATATAAGATTTCGACTTCTGAGGGAAAAAATGTTTTTTTATTAGAAAATCTCGATGGAGACATTCTCAACGCCCCTGTAAATGGGAAGAACCTTAAACACTTAATAAAGTAATATTTTTTCTGAACTCTCATTGTACATATTGGTTTCTCTTCATGCTTACTGTATAGTTTCATCTCCATCGATAAGTTTTTTCCATTAAAAAAAAAAAAAAAGACCAACTAAGAAAATCTTTAAGAACGGTCATGTGTGTAGTTGTTTTTATGAATCCCTTTACTTCCCCCCTAAGCACGGTAAATACTGCTTCTCACCTGACCCTGAATGTGTATCATAAGTTCTTTCATAAAAGAAAGGTCTCACTTTGGTTCTGAAAATTCTCAAAGAAACCTTCAAAAAATGAGAATAGGTTGAGTTTATATCTCTTTAACTTTAGATGAACCAGAAGTATGTCTAGGTTAATCCTAACCTTATTAGCTTTCCTAACTGGAATAAATTGATTGGTTTTGCTCAAGGAAATTCTTTTAAAAAAAAATATGTGTCAAGAAGTTTCCCTCAAGAACTTCCCGAAACCAATGATGTTTGAAGGCAAGAGAGAATATTAGTCCAGAGTTATTTAAGTGAGTTGAAAGGCCTTTGTTCTTAAAAAATTCAAGCATATAAATTCCCAAGTATATTGCATACTTATTGATTGCCCCCACTTCATATTAAAAGAAGATAAAAACAGACAGATGGTGAAAGGAAATTCATTATATTGATTGCCCCATCTAGTAGTCCAAAGAGATGAAGAAAGGAAATTCATTATATTGATTGCCCTCATCTCAACATTTAAATTCTTAAAAAAACAATGAAGTGGTGAAAGAAAATTCAATATGGGAAGTCGAATAACTTCACTGGGGTACTGAACAGGCTCACTGGCAGTGAAGCAATATCCTTATATCTGATAAGGCTGTTATACATGAATTACAAGATGCTCTGGTAACTTTTCTTCTTTCAGATGGATTCACATTATAGGTTTCTGGGATCCCTTAATTTGACGCATTGACACATTGAAATTACTTTACCTTGATGCAAACAGAATCAGGTGAAACTTGGTAGAATGGTTAATTTGGTTTTGATTATCTTACACAAATCTGAGGTTAGTTTCAGAAAAGGAAATATATTGAGAACCTAACTCGAGAACATCGGATGTTTTATTTTGGAAGAATTTTCAAAATCAAATGCAGAGATCCTAAAGTCTTTTTTTGATTTCCCTCTTGGTCCTTTTGACAAAGTTGAATTATTGACACCATTTACCCAATCAAGGCACTTGGTCTACACGTTATTCTCGTCCCAGAAGGAAACAAGATCCCTAGATGGAGCCTAATGTTGATACAAAGTTTAATTTTTTCCCTTTAAACCTAAATTTTTTCCTTTTTCTAGTCATGGAGCCGCCCTTAGTCCTAAAAAGTGTCAGAAGTCTTTCGATTTTTTGTGTTTCAGGATTCGTCCTTTCACAAAAGCATGATTTCTTAAATAACAAATCTAGAACCCTGGTGCCAAAATCCCAAAAGGCTTTATATTAAAGTAATAAAACAAACAAACAAAAAAGAGAAAAAGTAGGAGTTATAAGTCCCGTTGCGAGTTTCATAAATTATCCTCTAATCGTGATTAATTAAACCCTTAATCTCAATCAAAAATTCATTACTCTTTCACGATTTGGGTTTACTTGTATCAAAATGTTTTAAAAATGTTAGCCCTTGAACTTATGATACTCGATTTTCCGAAAAAAAGAAATTAATTACTAACCTCATTTTGATTAAGGCATTAATACAAGTAATTAGCACCTAAACTAATCCTATCGTAATTTCGCGATTCGGGGTTTGCATATGACATATTTTATGGAGACTGGATCCCCGAAACTCCGAAATGCGAAATCATGATTCATTGACCAAGTCTAAAACTAAATTAAGTTATTTTAAAACGGGATTAATGATGACTAAACTAATTTTCGCATTTCGCATTTTGGGATTTGTTGAAAGCAGTCTTTTCGAAACTCCAGTTTGAAATCGCCGATATACGGTAATATTTGTAACGAACGAATAGAGATATTTTTAACTTAACTGTGTATCTCTGGGAATATCTCCACCATTAAAACATTAAAGTTTTACCACCTGTCTCAGTACGTCCGTCGTAAGAAGAGTTAAAGTTTAATAGAGGTTTGGTTTTCCGAATTTCATTCTTATCGTTTGAATTCAGAAGTGAAATGCATTCAGCAAGCTTACTCATTTTTATCTGCAACAGGAATTCATTTTAAACATGACCATTATGGCACCTAAGAAAAGTGAAGAAGCAGCTGAAATCTCCAGCCTAGAAGGACATGTCATGTCTAACACTACACCACATGCCATTCATTCCATCAAATCCTGGAGGAAAATTTTCAAAACCCTGGACTACGAAATCAAGAATTTTCCCGATGATTATGAAAACAAACTACGAGACATAGCAGAGTTCGAACTTCACAAAGTAGTTACACACCCACAACTCATGACATACAACAATATGATCAGTTGGGATTTAGAGAGGACAGACATGCAGACAAGAAGCATTTTGGACACCCGAGGGGTCATCATCGGCTCTTTCAGACCATGACATATACAATTAATGTACAAATTGTCTCCCAATTCTAAGCATATTTATAATAAATAATTTGTAAGTGAATTTCAAAGGAAAGAATGCACAGAGGTAGACCAAACATACCCCGGCATAATCAAACACTGGTGGAGACAACCACAAAAATTCAGGGCCGATACCCATAACGTTTATTCCATATCCTCTTTGAATGAGTACATGGTTTATGTGGCTATGATGTTATGTAGACTTTTCGGTAAGAAAAGTCCTACCCATTTCCCTGCAGAATGGGTGCCCCTTTTACATGAAGCAACTCAAGGATATAACTTCAACTGGAACAAAATTCTATCATATAACCTAGCTAAGGAGCTTATGGAGTATCAAAGCATGAGAACCAATGACCAACAAGTAGCCTTTTATATGTCAACATTTAACATAGATGCTATATGTTTCATGACTCCTTTCCATTTGATGAATTGGAGTTGGAACCCAACTTGCACTGAACCGATTCATGAATATCATTCTAAGTTGTGGGAAGAAAATGTTAAGGATTCTTTTTATGAAATTTTTCATTTCATGGTGATACCAGTGCATCAGATGTTGTATGGTTGTGCACCCCCCCGTATTTCAGAGTCGGTCATAGAAAATCTCAAGGCGGTTGTCGATTGGTTTATTGAGGAGAATTTCTCCTATATCAGGGTTTTCAGATGTTCTATCCCTCCTCATGCACTTCCTAAATTCCTCCCTGACAGACTGATGTGCAGGGAGGTAGCTCATCAAATAATAAAAGGCGGTATTGGGATAGAACTAAAGACATCTCAAAATAAGGTTTGGCCTGTCTTTCCCATACAGATTGGAAGGTTTTCACTACTCAACCTGGGTCATTCTAAGGTTGAAGCTACAGCTCTAGAATAGGTCAAGTTGGTTAATATCTAACATAGGAAGCACTACCCTTATCAAACAATTGGAAGCCACATGGATCATTGTGGCATGAAAGCATTTGAACATGAGGAATCCCCTCACGATGACATTTTTAAAGGGGTAAAAACCTATGAGGAAGTGTTAGACAGGGTACAGACATTATCATCTGATTTCCAAACCTGTCTCCTAACTTTCCAGAGACACAGGAAAAGCGGTTTGCCCAAAGTATTACAGGGCAAAGCAGCAACATCTCCTCCATAACAAGAAAACATTACCCCAAGCTTCATATAGAAAGCGAAGGATAAAGTTTACACTAAGGGAAATTCATAGGGGGTAGAAGGATCCGCACAAAACAAAGAAGTCCCACAGACAAAGAATCCAGGAGCCGAAACAGAGAGAAGGTCTGGGACACATCCTGAGTCTAGTCAATCTACCCCCCATTCACCATCTATTATTCATGTTGATACCCCCAAGACTGCAGGGGAAACAAAATCCATAGAGTTGGGCAATCCCATCACTTCCTTGACCCCTTTACAGTTTATTTTTGGGCTCCCTCATATAGGAGTCATATATGCTAGTGATCTCGACCCTATCTCCAGAGAAGAAATTCCTCCCACTGATTACTTCTTCATTCAAAAGAGGAAGGTTGTATTAAAGCATGAGATGTATATGAGATAAGGTGGAATGGTAAAGAAACACAGGGTGATGGTGGATGGGCGAAACTTGGAAGAAGAAGATTTCACTACAGAAGTGGTGGGGTCCATGGGAGCCCTGGAAATGACAAACTGATTCATCGTTGACAATATGAGAATAAGGTTAAAAAAGAGTAACCACAGGATAGTCCAGTTGCAAAACCAACTAAAATATACAGAGAAAAATATCAAAGAAGAAATAAATAAAGGACTAGAGCAGGTCAGAGCTACTGATAAGAAAGAAATTCAATCACTTAAGTAAAGTCTAGATGAAATGAATGAGAAGATGCAGACTAGACAAATACAGGTTATTAGGCAAGAATAATTGGTAAGAAAACTACATGTTCAGTTGAATTCAATAAAAGGCCAAGTTAAAGATTTGAAATTTTTTCAGGACTTGTCACTGGAAATACATGCGAAGATAGAATCTGAGGACGATAGAATTTGAGCAACATAGAGTAATCTCCCAAGTAGAGATTATTCAAAATTATTTTCAAGAAGAAAGCAATGCTCATCATAATATTATCTTTAAAGAAAAAGAAGCTAAAGTAGCAAGGGCCACTTTTCAAAACACGGTTGTATGTTCAGAAAATGAAGGAGTATCGAAAATTCCAAAGATTTATGTCACAGAGCTGTTAGGACCACACAATGTACCTTTTTGCCTATACTTTTTGCCACCATTATACTCTTGATCACCTACATTTAGACTCATCCTATCACTTTATCTGATCATCTCAAAGGTATACAACGTCCCTTCTCATTACTATATGTTTAATCTRTTTTGCATAATATTTTACATCATTCTCGTACTTAACCATTGATTAGAAATGCATAAGTGTCCAAAGCTGCAGATTTGCATTCAAGGCCTATTGCTGAAACACAGAACTGATGCTGAAACACGGAGCTGCTACACAGTCCGAGGCTGCAGATGCTGAAACACGGAGCTGCTACACAGTTCGAGGTCGCAAGATGCTGAAACACGGAGCTAGTACACAGTCCAGAGTTGCAGATGCTGAAACACGGAGAAACCGCCAGAACCGACGATGCTGAAACACAAGGAAGCTGACACAGTCAGCGGTCAATAGTCAGAGCGTAATTCACGTGGCTGAAACAACCCGTGAATTGTGATGCTGAAACAACATCCACAACAACGAAGAAGAAGCTGTTACACCAGCCGTAATAGAAACATCTTATTCAGTTCCTGTAATAGCATTAGGTTGCGTGAGACGAGGACATCCTATGCTGATTTAGAAAGAAGATCCGACTTAGGATAGGATTCAGATATGCATTGTAATGATCGAAGGGATTTCCTCTTTAAATCAGAGGAAATCACCATTCAAGGGATCCAAGTTTTGATGCATTGAAGCAACTCCAGAGAAGCGGGATGCATTCTATTCCTTCAAATTGTAATGTGATATTTTGACAGATGAATATAAGACTGCTTTGAGTATCCTTCTCTAGCTTTTCATTCAGGGGAATCTTGTGAGAAGGGAGGGCCCACCTTCTTCACAAGATTCACCCATTAGTTAGAAGTGTGTTAATTTCTGTTCATGTTTTGTTTAAACTGTCGTTTGCTGAAAAATTGTTTTTCATAGATTTCTCTTTGTTGAAATACTACCAACTCTGTCTTAGTTATTGAATGTAATTTGTAATTCTTTTTATCAGCAATCTTGTGTGATGATTTTACGAGGCTAGTAGAGAATTGGTTAAAGGTCCTTGCTCAGACAGAAAGGGATCGGAATATCATAACCTCTGTAGAATTCATTTACTGCTGCAAGTGTGCTAGCCAGGGGTTCGGTTAAAAGGTTCCTGCTCAGATAGGAAGGAACCCAATTACCTAGACTTCTGTAGGTTTCGTTTATTACTGCAAGTGTGCTAGCAGAGATTTGGTTAAGGGGTTCCTACTCAGACAGGAAGGAATTACAACACCTTGTCTTCTGTAGATTTTATTTACCTCTGCAAGTGTGCTAGCCAGGGATTTGGTTAAGATGTTCCTGCTTAGATAGAAAGGAACTACAACACCTTATCTTCTGTAGGTTTCCTTTACCTCTGCAAGTGTGTTATCCAGGGATTGGATTAAGGGTTCCTACTCAGAAAGGAAAGAAACAAAACATCCTGCTCTCTGTAGACTTTCCTTGGTGTTAGCCAGAAACTGGGTTAGAGATCCCTGCTCAGAAAGAAAGGAATCAGACTGCCCTGTTCTCTGTAGACCTCAACCCTCACAAGTGTGCTAAAACAGAATTAAATCTCAAGGCTCCTGCTTAGACAGAAAGGAACTAAGCGCTTTGTTCTCTGTTAGATAGAGTTAATTGTTTCTGCATTATTGTTTTCATGAAAAGAGTGTTAATGTTGAAGTCTCTGTTTGAGAGTAATGGTCTTGTTCTCTGATTGCAGAATAGATGTTCTTTCCCATTGCAAGTGTTATTTTAATGTAATCCAGGATTCTTAGATTGATCTTTAAGGAATTGCAATAGGGAGGTTACTTTCCTGTGATTTAATTCAGAGCTTCAGCAGAA
>ML816254.1:45317-68400 GCA_009831015.1 Picea engelmannii | reverse complement strand
AATCTTACGCAATGGTAAAATCTCTCAAGGCTTTCAGAACCTACGTATTGCACTCAAAGATCATTGCCTACGTGCTTCAAGTTATGTTAAAGATATACTAGTGCAACCAGACAACGATGGAAGAAGAGGTAGGTGGTTGGCTAAAATATAGGAGTTCGACTTGGAAGTCAAACTAACTAAAATTATCAAAGGTCAGGGTTTGGCCAAACTTCTAGCTGATTCAAATTTGAAAGTACTTGGAATAAATCAACTGCAAGAGAGCGAGGGATTTATAGAAATAGATGAGCTTGATGTTACAGCACCCACAACTAAGATTCAAGACAAGTTCTCCACTTTAGTCTGGTATCACGATATTGTTCCTTACCTGCTGACCCTTCAATGTCCCAGTGAGTTAACCCCTTCTAAAACTAGGACACTGAAGTTACATGCTATAAAATATTGTATCATAGATGGTAAATTTTATTGGAAAGACCCTCTGGGTTTCCTGCTGAGTTTCTTTGTCGATAACGAAACAAAAAGGGTTATCGATGAATTCCACATGGGAGTTTGCAGAGGACACCATGCTTGGTGGGAAACAACTTATAAAATTTTAAAAGCCGGGTATTACTGGCCTAAATTATTCACGGATTTAAACACTAAAGTCCGAACTTGTACTCCTTGCCATATGTTTACAGGCAAACAAAAAGTCCCAACTTTACCTTTAGTCCCGGTTAAAACCAAAGCTCCATTTCAGCAATGGGGTATTGATTTCATTGGAGAAATTCATCCCCACTCCAGTGCACAGCACAAGTGGATTCTAACTGCTACAGACTACTTCACTAAGTAGGTGGAAGTTGTTCCTACGAGAAATGCAACTGACTCAGTAGTAATCATTTTCCTAGAAGAAAATATTGTATCCATGTTTGGTTGTCCCCGAAAGATACTCACTGGTAATGCGCAAACATTTAAGTCAATGGAAATGATCAACTTTTGCCAAAAATAAAACATCATACTGGGACACTCCACAGCCTACTATCCACAGGGTAATGGTCTAGCTGAATCATCTAACAAAAGTCTGATTACCATGATCAAAAAGGTTTTGACTGAAAACAAAAAAAGCATGGCATATCCATTTAAAATATGCTCTATGGGCTAACAGGATAAGTACCAAAAGATCAATTGAGATTTCCCTTTTTCAGATGGTATATGGCACCGACTTCATTTTACCAATAAATATTGCTCTACCTGTGATGAAACTTTGGCAAGATTCAAATGAAGAACCCAACAACATTACCAGGAGGATAAACCAGCTAGTTGAAGTTTAGCAAAATCAGGCCGAAGTAAATGAAAGGTTACAGAGATATTAGGATAACATGAAGGCCTTATTCGATTGAAAAGCTAAAGATAGATATTTCTTCCCTGGTGATCTGGTCCTAAAATAGGAAGCCAGAGAAGACGCTGGTAAACATGGCAAGTTTGATCCAATCTGGTCCGGCCCATATAAGATTTCGACTTCTGAGGGAAAAAATGTTTTTTTATTAGAAAATCTCGATGGAGACATTCTCAACGCCCCTGTAAATGGGAAGAACCTTAAACACTTAATAAAGTAATATTTTTTCTGAACTCTCATTGTACATATTGGTTTCTCTTCATGCTTACTGTATAGTTTCATCTCCATCGATAAGTTTTTTCCATTAAAAAAAAAAAAAAAGACCAACTAAGAAAATCTTTAAGAACGGTCATGTGTGTAGTTGTTTTTATGAATCCCTTTACTTCCCCCCTAAGCACGGTAAATACTGCTTCTCACCTGACCCTGAATGTGTATCATAAGTTCTTTCATAAAAGAAAGGTCTCACTTTGGTTCTGAAAATTCTCAAAGAAACCTTCAAAAAATGAGAATAGGTTGAGTTTATATCTCTTTAACTTTAGATGAACCAGAAGTATGTCTAGGTTAATCCTAACCTTATTAGCTTTCCTAACTGGAATAAATTGATTGGTTTTGCTCAAGGAAATTCTTTTAAAAAAAAATATGTGTCAAGAAGTTTCCCTCAAGAACTTCCCGAAACCAATGATGTTTGAAGGCAAGAGAGAATATTAGTCCAGAGTTATTTAAGTGAGTTGAAAGGCCTTTGTTCTTAAAAAATTCAAGCATATAAATTCCCAAGTATATTGCATACTTATTGATTGCCCCCACTTCATATTAAAAGAAGATAAAAACAGACAGATGGTGAAAGGAAATTCATTATATTGATTGCCCCATCTAGTAGTCCAAAGAGATGAAGAAAGGAAATTCATTATATTGATTGCCCTCATCTCAACATTTAAATTCTTAAAAAAACAATGAAGTGGTGAAAGAAAATTCAATATGGGAAGTCGAATAACTTCACTGGGGTACTGAACAGGCTCACTGGCAGTGAAGCAATATCCTTATATCTGATAAGGCTGTTATACATGAATTACAAGATGCTCTGGTAACTTTTCTTCTTTCAGATGGATTCACATTATAGGTTTCTGGGATCCCTTAATTTGACGCATTGACACATTGAAATTACTTTACCTTGATGCAAACAGAATCAGGTGAAACTTGGTAGAATGGTTAATTTGGTTTTGATTATCTTACACAAATCTGAGGTTAGTTTCAGAAAAGGAAATATATTGAGAACCTAACTCGAGAACATCGGATGTTTTATTTTGGAAGAATTTTCAAAATCAAATGCAGAGATCCTAAAGTCTTTTTTTGATTTCCCTCTTGGTCCTTTTGACAAAGTTGAATTATTGACACCATTTACCCAATCAAGGCACTTGGTCTACACGTTATTCTCGTCCCAGAAGGAAACAAGATCCCTAGATGGAGCCTAATGTTGATACAAAGTTTAATTTTTTCCCTTTAAACCTAAATTTTTTCCTTTTTCTAGTCATGGAGCCGCCCTTAGTCCTAAAAAGTGTCAGAAGTCTTTCGATTTTTTGTGTTTCAGGATTCGTCCTTTCACAAAAGCATGATTTCTTAAATAACAAATCTAGAACCCTGGTGCCAAAATCCCAAAAGGCTTTATATTAAAGTAATAAAACAAACAAACAAAAAAGAGAAAAAGTAGGAGTTATAAGTCCCGTTGCGAGTTTCATAAATTATCCTCTAATCGTGATTAATTAAACCCTTAATCTCAATCAAAAATTCATTACTCTTTCACGATTTGGGTTTACTTGTATCAAAATGTTTTAAAAATGTTAGCCCTTGAACTTATGATACTCGATTTTCCGAAAAAAAGAAATTAATTACTAACCTCATTTTGATTAAGGCATTAATACAAGTAATTAGCACCTAAACTAATCCTATCGTAATTTCGCGATTCGGGGTTTGCATATGACATATTTTATGGAGACTGGATCCCCGAAACTCCGAAATGCGAAATCATGATTCATTGACCAAGTCTAAAACTAAATTAAGTTATTTTAAAACGGGATTAATGATGACTAAACTAATTTTCGCATTTCGCATTTTGGGATTTGTTGAAAGCAGTCTTTTCGAAACTCCAGTTTGAAATCGCCGATATACGGTAATATTTGTAACGAACGAATAGAGATATTTTTAACTTAACTGTGTATCTCTGGGAATATCTCCACCATTAAAACATTAAAGTTTTACCACCTGTCTCAGTACGTCCGTCGTAAGAAGAGTTAAAGTTTAATAGAGGTTTGGTTTTCCGAATTTCATTCTTATCGTTTGAATTCAGAAGTGAAATGCATTCAGCAAGCTTACTCATTTTTATCTGCAACAGGAATTCATTTTAAACATGACCATTATGGCACCTAAGAAAAGTGAAGAAGCAGCTGAAATCTCCAGCCTAGAAGGACATGTCATGTCTAACACTACACCACATGCCATTCATTCCATCAAATCCTGGAGGAAAATTTTCAAAACCCTGGACTACGAAATCAAGAATTTTCCCGATGATTATGAAAACAAACTACGAGACATAGCAGAGTTCGAACTTCACAAAGTAGTTACACACCCACAACTCATGACATACAACAATATGATCAGTTGGGATTTAGAGAGGACAGACATGCAGACAAGAAGCATTTTGGACACCCGAGGGGTCATCATCGGCTCTTTCAGACCATGACATATACAATTAATGTACAAATTGTCTCCCAATTCTAAGCATATTTATAATAAATAATTTGTAAGTGAATTTCAAAGGAAAGAATGCACAGAGGTAGACCAAACATACCCCGGCATAATCAAACACTGGTGGAGACAACCACAAAAATTCAGGGCCGATACCCATAACGTTTATTCCATATCCTCTTTGAATGAGTACATGGTTTATGTGGCTATGATGTTATGTAGACTTTTCGGTAAGAAAAGTCCTACCCATTTCCCTGCAGAATGGGTGCCCCTTTTACATGAAGCAACTCAAGGATATAACTTCAACTGGAACAAAATTCTATCATATAACCTAGCTAAGGAGCTTATGGAGTATCAAAGCATGAGAACCAATGACCAACAAGTAGCCTTTTATATGTCAACATTTAACATAGATGCTATATGTTTCATGACTCCTTTCCATTTGATGAATTGGAGTTGGAACCCAACTTGCACTGAACCGATTCATGAATATCATTCTAAGTTGTGGGAAGAAAATGTTAAGGATTCTTTTTATGAAATTTTTCATTTCATGGTGATACCAGTGCATCAGATGTTGTATGGTTGTGCACCCCCCCGTATTTCAGAGTCGGTCATAGAAAATCTCAAGGCGGTTGTCGATTGGTTTATTGAGGAGAATTTCTCCTATATCAGGGTTTTCAGATGTTCTATCCCTCCTCATGCACTTCCTAAATTCCTCCCTGACAGACTGATGTGCAGGGAGGTAGCTCATCAAATAATAAAAGGCGGTATTGGGATAGAACTAAAGACATCTCAAAATAAGGTTTGGCCTGTCTTTCCCATACAGATTGGAAGGTTTTCACTACTCAACCTGGGTCATTCTAAGGTTGAAGCTACAGCTCTAGAATAGGTCAAGTTGGTTAATATCTAACATAGGAAGCACTACCCTTATCAAACAATTGGAAGCCACATGGATCATTGTGGCATGAAAGCATTTGAACATGAGGAATCCCCTCACGATGACATTTTTAAAGGGGTAAAAACCTATGAGGAAGTGTTAGACAGGGTACAGACATTATCATCTGATTTCCAAACCTGTCTCCTAACTTTCCAGAGACACAGGAAAAGCGGTTTGCCCAAAGTATTACAGGGCAAAGCAGCAACATCTCCTCCATAACAAGAAAACATTACCCCAAGCTTCATATAGAAAGCGAAGGATAAAGTTTACACTAAGGGAAATTCATAGGGGGTAGAAGGATCCGCACAAAACAAAGAAGTCCCACAGACAAAGAATCCAGGAGCCGAAACAGAGAGAAGGTCTGGGACACATCCTGAGTCTAGTCAATCTACCCCCCATTCACCATCTATTATTCATGTTGATACCCCCAAGACTGCAGGGGAAACAAAATCCATAGAGTTGGGCAATCCCATCACTTCCTTGACCCCTTTACAGTTTATTTTTGGGCTCCCTCATATAGGAGTCATATATGCTAGTGATCTCGACCCTATCTCCAGAGAAGAAATTCCTCCCACTGATTACTTCTTCATTCAAAAGAGGAAGGTTGTATTAAAGCATGAGATGTATATGAGATAAGGTGGAATGGTAAAGAAACACAGGGTGATGGTGGATGGGCGAAACTTGGAAGAAGAAGATTTCACTACAGAAGTGGTGGGGTCCATGGGAGCCCTGGAAACAACAAATTGATTCATCGTTGACAATATGAGAACAACGTTAAAAAAGAGTAACCACAGGATAGTCCAGTTGAAAAACCAACTAAAATATACAGAGAAAAATATCAAAGAAGAAATAAATAAAGGACTAGAGCAGGCCAGAGCTACTGATAAGCAAGAAATTCAATCGCTTAAGTAAAGTCTAGATGAAATGAATGAGAAGATGCAGACTAGCCAAATACAGGTTATTAGGCAAGAAGAATTGGTAAGAAAACTACATGTTGAGTTGAATTCAATAAAAGGCCAAGTTATAGATTTGAAATTTTTTCAGGACTTGTCACTGGAAATACATGTGAAGATAGAATCTGAGCAACATAGAGTAATCTCCCAAGTAGAGTTTATTCAAAATTATTTTCAAGAAGCAAGCAATGCTCATCATAATATTATCTTTAAAGAAAAAGAAGCTAAAGTAGCAAGGGCCACTTTTCAAAACGTGGTTGTATGTTCATAAAATGAAGGAGTATCGAAAATTCCAAAGATTTCTGTCACGGAGCATATCAGAGGCAATATCATGCTCAAGGTGTGGGAAACCAACATAGCAGAAAATAAGAAAATAGCCAAAGAAATCAAAGATGATTGTGAAGAAATATTTGATTTGTTGGACAAGAAATCATTAGGTATTGGAAGAGACAATTTCACTAGGAAATTAGGACAGATAAACATTGTAAGACACCAGTTGAATTTCAAAGAGGGTTTGAACAAAATTCAGTTGGAAATTTCACAATTAAAGGAAATGGATGTTACCCTAATAGACAAGTGGTTAGTGAAACCAAACTTGAAATTTCAATCAATCAAGTTTGTTGGTAAGGGGATCAAAGACCGGCTTCCAAAAATCCAAAGAAAATTTTATCTATTCGAAGAAAAGGATTTTCCAGAGCCTCCCAGAAGTTTTGCACACTTTCTTGAAAAATGTATTGAATGTATCAGGTTGAAAGAAGGAGATACTTCAATAAAACAATGAAGTATCATTTTGAAAACTTGTATTATCGAGATGACAAGAAAATAAAAGATAATCATGTAAACAGTTGAGGTTTTCATTTTTGTAATTGTTTGTCCTTAGGAAGTTAGGATATCACCAACCAACAATCATGAGTGATCCGATATAAGTATAATTTCAGAAGACTGAAAAAAGGCTTTTTCTGGACTCATTGTAAAGAAGAATTTGAAGATATTTTTTTGAATTAATACGAATACAGATTGAAGATTCCAGATCTGGTCAAGTTTGAGTTATGTGTTTCTTCATTGTTTCATATTTTTCATATATCATTTTAGTGAATTCTTAACTACAATTTAGTACAACCTCTATTGTTGTAATTAATTATTCTTGCAATTTAATCGTTTACAACCTTTCCTCTGTATCGACTATCAATAGATATAAGACCTGTGAAAGTTTTATATTTCAATATCATATGCTTCATTAAGAGTTATTCCTAACTATTGTTTCTTCTTCTGTCAAAAAGTGAGATTCCTCTTCAATTGATGCCTCACCTTTTTCAGCAGCTTTATGTTTTCTTTTCATTTCATGCACATTCCCTTTCTGAAATTTAACTCAGATACCAAAAATGGCCTTTAGTTTCACCATACTATCAATTCAAGGTTTTCGGGTTCTTCTTATATGTTTTGAAACAGAAATAGCGAACCCTTAAAAGAAAGCACAGAATTTATCATTTCAGTCTCCTTCCCTCATGACTGTTCCAATTACACAACAGCCTAATATCGAACCTAGACTATCAGATCACACAAGCATCGCTTTAAATTTATTCAACACCATCCTACAAACAACAAATAACCGGGTTGAGTTAGAACATTCATGGGCAGTAATTGAAATTGACATTAGTATCCAGGAAAACTGGGAAGCTAGACAGAGACAGTTAAGGAACCAGTAATAACACTTTTCATATAATTTACCTTTTTCATCCTTAGCCTTCTCTATCTTTTAGGATGCCTTGACAGTGTACTTTAGAGACATAAAGTACAAAATCAGGAACTACAATTACCTTCATTATATATTTTTTTTAAATCTACACCTGCAAGATATTGGGGTACACACAAGACAAAGATCAAGCATTAGTTTTAGTGTAAAAGGCTATTACGCATTAGATTCAACACAGAGCGGGAGCATAGATATGAGGAGAAATATAAAGGATTTGGACAACCTCAAGATCATGTAAAGAATTTCATAGTTCAATGGAGATTAGTACCACCCGAAGAATGGACATGCCATTTTATTCACACACTAGAAGGCATTCCAAAGAACTGGTACACAGAACAAGAACAACGCAAAGAAACTACTACCTGGGAAGAGATATAACAGACCTTTGTAGTTACATTTTCCTTTGAGCATGACAGTCCATAGATTGATAGAGCATTGAAAGTGGTAAGAGAAAAAATATTTGAAGAAACAGAGTTTGAAATAGTCCCAGCATATCAGAAACGGGAAAGAAAAATAGTTAAACAATTGCTACATTGTTATCACATCGCAGAAGCAGAAGAACTAGCAGAAGATAATCTGCACAATATCCAAATCCCAGAAGTGGAAGGTGAAAGGGAAGTAGAAGTTCCCAAGATGGATTCAAAATATTATTTTCACTATTAAATATTAATAAGGTAAATATTGGAACTGTAGAAAACCCAAAGATGGAAAGTATTGAATATTATTGGGATAATCAGATAGTATAAAGGATTACAGAATTACTACGCGAATACAATGACTTATTTCTAGCGACATTCTCAGAGATGAAGGTATTAGTAGGAGAGCTAGGAGATATTAAGATCCCATTGAATCCAAAATCAAGACATATCATACATAGGCCATACATATTGAATCCAATAAACAAAGAGAAGGTGAAGACAAAAATTGACAAGATGCTAGAAGTTGGTGTTATAGAACCTATAGAAGAGTCATAATGGATCAGTCCTATGGTGGTGCAAGAAAATAAGCAAGGAGGGATCATGATTTGTGTAGATTTGATAAAATTGAATGATTCTTTCCTACATGATCTGTTTCCTACCCCATTTATAGATAAAGTTTTGGAGAATGTAGGGGGTCAAGAAGCGTATTCCTTTACAAATGGATTTTCAACTTATCATCAGATCGAGATAGCACCAGAATATAGGCATAAGAAAACATTTTCTAAAGAGTGGGGATCATTTCTGTATACAGTTATGTCATTTGGATTGAAGAATGCACCAACCATTTTTTCGAGAGTAGTAGTAGAATCTTTTAAGGACTTTATTCATAATTGTTTGGACGTTTACTTGGATGATTGGACAATGTTTAGTTTGTTGAAGGATCATGTTGAAGTATTAAGACTAATGGTGGATATATGTAGACAATTTCAGATCTCATTGAATATCAAGAAATGTATTTTTAGCGCACCTTTTCGAATTTTGTTAGGACATGTGTTGTGTAAACATGGTATGTTGGTTGATCATGCTAAAATTGTTTTCATAGTTAACTTACCACCACCAAAGTCAGTGCGCCAATTGAAGAGTACATTGGGCCATACATGATATTACAGGAAGTTCATAAGAGGATATGCATAGATTACTGTACCAATTGAGAATATTTTGAAGAAGGATACTAAGTACCAGTGGAATGATGAATTTCAAAAGAGTTTAGATATTTTGAAGGAAAAGATGGTTACTGTACCAATTCTGGTTTTTCCAGATTGGTCGAAGGAATTTCATGTGTGTGTGGATGCATCTGCAATAGCATTAGGATAATTATTAACTTAGCCAGGAGAAGGTGATATAGATCACCCTATTGCATTTGCAAGTACAAATTTATCATATTCAGAACAAAGCTATTACTACAGAAAGGGAAGGGCTAGCTATGGTGTACGCTTTGTAGAATTACATACATTACCTGTTAGGGGAAATTTTCAAGATGTTTACAAATCATTCAACTCTGAGATACTTAGTCAATAAGCCAGTGTTGAGGGGAATAATATGTAGATGGATACTCTTGTTTCAATAATTTGACTTTGAAGTTGTGGTGAAGCTCGGAAGATTGAATGCAGGACTGAATCACTTATCCAATATAACTAATGTAGAAGAACCCAGTAACTTGGAATACAACTTTACAGATGCACATTTTTTTCTATTACAGATAGTTGATGAGTATTTTGTTGACATTATCGACTTTTTGAGTAGAGGATTTGCACCAAGAGAATTTACTACTGTACAGAAGAAAATTTTGGTGGTCAGAGATATAGATTATAAGTTGATTGTAGGTCATCTATACAAACTTAGAGCAGATAGGATTTTAGGAGATGTGTGATGGAGCACGAAATGCCTATCATTTTAGTAGAGGCGCATGAAGGGATTGCAGGAGGGATTATGCAGGAAAAGATACCGCACAGAAGTTATTTCTCTTAGGATTATGGTGGCCAACAATTCACAAGGATTCAAATGAATATTGTCAGATGTGTGATGTTTTTCAAAGAGTTGGGAAGCCATATAAAAGGGATGAGATGCCACTGATACCACAGGTTACTTTACAGGTGTCTGATAAATCAGAAATAGATTTTGTAGGTCTAATTAATCCACCAACAAGAAGATTAGGGGCCAAATACATTATTACAATGACATAATATTTAACCTGATGGGATGAGGCAACACCAGTGAAGGATTGCAACATAGAGATTGGAGTGCACTTTTTATTTTAGAATGTAGTGACAAGGTTTGGATGCCCAAGAATATTGATGAGTGATCAGGGGACTCACTTCATCACAATACAATTGAGGAAATTATTGAAGAGTTTAAGATATACCACCAGAAGATTACTCCTTACCACCGTCAAGCGAATGGAATAGTGGAAGATTTCAACAATATTTTGGAGAATTCCTTGACCAAGATTTGTAATGTAAACATAGATTATTGGGATTTGAAGGTAATAGCAGTACTTTGGGCTTATAGAACTACCTGGAAGAAGATAACAGGGAAATAACCCTTTATATTGGTGTATGGACAGGAGGAAGTAGTTCCCTTAGATTATTTGATACCAAGTCTGGATATTGCATCAATTACAGAGATCCCAGAAAGGGGCACAACACAGGAAAGATTGGCTCAACTGATGGAATTGGAAGAGGATAGAATCATAGCAGGTTTTCATCAAGAGGTACAGAAAGAAAAGGATAAAGCATGGCATGACAAACATATCAAGAAAAAGATTTTTAAGGAAGGAGATCTATTACTCCTCTATGACAGTAAGTATTTGTAGCACCCGAGAAAGATCAAAATGCATTGGCTAGGGCCATATCAGATAAAGTATGTCACAGATGGAAGTGTTGTATAGCTGCAAGACATAGCAGGCAAGGAATTTCAAGGAATGGTGAATGGTAGTCGACTGAAATTGTGTAGGGAAAATTGACCTACTAACTCTCAGCAGTTGTATCATAGCAAGTAGACTTGTACATATTGTAAATAGTAGAAATTAAAAGAAGAAAAAGGAAGAGAATAGTAGAAAAATGAATAAAAAATAATGAAGTAGTTAGAGGAATAAGTGATACTTGGGAAAGAAAACGCGCAGCAAATAGAAAATTGGTGCGACATAATTGATAAGACTGCATGCAGGAAAATTAGACACTGTGTGATGGAATGAAGAAATAATCGGAAAAGAGAAAAAAAAGTGAACGGAAAAGAACGAATGCATTAGAACATTAATGACAGGTTTTATAAAGAGGGAAAATCTAGGAAGAATTTGACACATAGTGATTTTTTAGCAACAGAGCACTTGAGAGCACAAACAGAGGGTGATTAAGAAAGAGAGACATGAATACACGCACAAGGAAAGTAATATGGCACCCCCAAAGGTTTCCTCTCTCGAACAGTTTGTAAGAGTGACCTAAAATTTAGGAAGGAAGAAGGAAAGAATGGATGAACTGGAGAGCTTTGTGGAGCTAGAAGATGTTGCGACATCAGAGAACGAATCTATGATTCCTACCGAGATAGAGGAAGAAACATAAACCATAGAAGCAAGAGGGTCAGAGAAGGGAAAACCTTAATGGCATGGAAAACCCTAATCCCAAAAACCCTGCAGAAGTGGAGGAAAGGGACAAACATAAACAAAAATTCATTGCAGAGGAATTCCTAGTCGAAGATATTATAGGCTAGTAAAAATAGAGGGAGAAGAAGAATAAGAAGTTGAGGATGAATCTCTAGAAGAAAACCAAATTGCGATCTAGAAGAGGAAAGCACCAGGCGTAGTAGAAATCAATTTACCTTATCTCCGAGACATTGTAGTTGCAGTGGAAGACATGTTAGGGAAGGTTCCAAAGTTAAAATATGCATATCATGATGTGACATATACAACGAAGTTTCCTACACTTGCATAGGAAAGTTACTTAGAGAACAATGGGGAGGTAGCTCCCTTAGGGAAACCCATTTTGGAGCTCGTGTAGTGGATCTTAGGTCTATACAACTAGAGCATCATGAATTTGCTAGACATATCACATTTCGGGCAGGGTAAAAATGTAGGCCCCTATGTGAAGAAACTGATGACCAGGGTACATGGAGGTATCCTATGCATGGACAGGTCGGTCCCTATAGATGTAGATATCATAGCCAAGATTACAGGATTTCCTACCAATGGTGTAAAACCAGAAGATTACTTGGAAAACAAGGCAATGGACAAAGAAATTGCAAAAGAAGTTAAAGCGTAGCTTGGAAAAAATTGGGGAACCATGGGCATAATTATAAAGGACATCAACGACTCTGCAACAATTTTTTCCACAAAATTGATGGATTGCAAACTTTTAAGGAAGTGTATAAAGGAAGAGGCCTTGGAAGGAGTTATAGAAGTAGTTTTGTAGTGCGCAAATGGTGTAGTATTTAGTTGGGCGCCATATTTGTTGAACCAGTTTTTGATAGACTGCAGAGATGCACAGGATAATGGAACATAATTCCATTATTCCTAGTTATTAATATTGATAGCTTTGGTAGGGTGGAAAGAGCCCAAATTTTCATCCTTTCTGGAAAGAAAAGGGAAATGTTGTGTAGTGTTGTATGAAACCTTATGGTAGGAAACATACAATAAGAACCAATAGGCGAACAATGTAGTACTTTCCATGTTCTTGGAAGATATGCAACTGAATACAACCAATCTCTAGAGGATCCCAATTGAATTAGTTCAAGAAAATGAAGGGATTTCCAACATTAAATCTTCAAGACACCATTTGTGGATTTATTCCAGAAGGGATCCAAAGAAGAAGTGGATGGAAATGAGGTATTGTAGATCACGTGAGGAAGTAGACTAGATCATGAAGGATTTCCTGCACAGTGGGAGGTCCTTGTCACACAAAATAAAGGAAAAAATACTAAGGATCAAGCAGAAGCAGGAACATCAAAGAAGCCTAGCAGTCCAACAAACAATATAAGGAAGGATGCAGAGCATGGTCAAGCCTCAAGAAGTAGCATAGCAAGAAATAATCCAAGAAATAAATATATTGTGTCAAGGGAAGAAGTGAAAGGGGATGGCGAGAAGGGGGATAGTTCTCGTCCAAAGGAAGCACAAGATGAGGAAGAAAAAAGAAGAAAACTGAGGCACGAATGTCAACCCCATCGAAGAAGAGGAATGGAACATAGGAGGAATAAATAAGGAAAAAAATGAAGTATCACAAGAACCCTCCAATACTTACTATTACAGAAGATGATGTAGAATTCATCGCAGATAAAGTACAAGATAGAGGGGAAAACAAACTACTTGCAACAGAGGCACAAGTAGAGAAGATTATGGAAAAGATATAAGAATTTCATGAGATTGTACAGAGTTTGCATTTAAGTACATCACATTATCCTAAAGCGTAGTAGAAAGAAAAAGTACAGGAGACACCAGTGCAGAAAGAAAAAGGAGAGATAATGCATACAGTAGTGAAGAGTAGTGTCAAGTTCAAGGTCACACAAGAGATGTTGGCAGTAGATGAGAACACAGCGTAGAAAACAATGAAGGACATAGAACATCTCGAGTTGGTTCTATCAAAAATACCCATGAAGGCATTATATGGATTACAAGCGAGCATAATGCAGGAGGTTTTGTCTAGAGCTAGGGCGGATGCCACCAACCTAGCGCTCGACCGAGAGGTTAAGGAGATTTTGCAGGTGAGTTGTGAACAAATAATGATGGAGAAGGAGGAGGAAAAGAAACACACAGATAACCTGGAGAAGAAACTTGCATAAGTATAAAGTAGCATACCAGACTGCGCACAGGAACTAGAGGTCACAACAGAAGAGAATATCCAAAATATTGCGCAAACAATGGAGAAGTATAAACAAGATATAGCAAACTTAATGGAAAAAATAACTCCAAGAAAAGATCCAGAAGCATGAGAACAGAAAGAGCAGGAGGCTATGAAACACGTAGATAGCATAGTGTAGGAGGGAAAAGAGGTGGCATAACTATATGATAGGACTGCACAAATTTGGACTAGCCTAGAAGAAGATGCGAAGATCATGCAGCTATAGCAGAGAGAGGAAAATATTAATGTTGTGGTTCAGGAATTGAAGAAGAGGAAGAATACCATGGACATATCCCTAATATTGAAGGTCGTGCAGGAGCTGAAAATTTTGTTGGTAGAGGTAAAGACTGCGCAAGACGAGAAACAAGTAAGGTGGGCTCAGTTGGAGCCATTTCATCAAGAGGTCGAAAGGATGATAGAGGAACTGCAAAAAGAGAAATCTAGCTTGGCACAGGTGCATGCAGAAAGTAGGGAAGTGATGAAAGAGCACCTGGCAGCGTAGCTTTTGGAAATACTGGTAGGAAAGAGCATACAATCTAAGGAGAAAGTGACAGAGTTGGAAAAGAAGTTTCAGGCACTGGAGGTAGCACTGCAGAAGGTGAACTAAGGCTAAGTGGCTCGGGACAAACCACATGTTAGTGTTGGGGGCCTGTTGGAGCAGGAATTTTTGGGAGAAAAATGCAACAAATAAGGAATATTCGACCAAGAAAGAGAGTGTGCCATATTTTGAGGAAAACAAGCATGTGCAACAGGATTTGCAGAAATCTAGTGCATATGTGGACAAACCTAGCCATGTTAGGGTTAGGGTTTTGGAGTCATATTGTAAGGGTCTAACCCATTTTTGTAATATAAATAGAAGAGTTCTAAGGTAGAATGAGGAAACTATCTATGTATCCCATCTATGCTTTCTGAGATCTTTGTGTGAATTTTTACATACTTGAAGAAAACTTTTGTTGAATTTTGTTTGAGAGTTGTGGAGCTTAGATGGAGTAAATCTAGAGATGTAGTTGAGGGTCATATCGCAAGTTGTGGATCTTGGTGTGACGTTGGTCCACCTCGATACTCTCTATTATGATGTAATGTGAGCAATGCCTTTAGATGAATAAGAAAAGAAGCATAAGATATTTGTGGACATAGCCCTAGGGGGGGTGAACCACAGTAAAAATATGTGTGCAATGTGTCTGAATGTATTTACTATTTCTATAGTTATGATTGAATGGTTAGATAGATGAATGAATGGTTTTACTTACAATGTGCACTAGAAGATATATGTAGAATGAATTTTATGAATGAATGAATGAATGGATATGATGAATACTTTAATATAATGAATGGTTAAGTATAAATACAAGTAATAAGAACCACTCCAAACCCTTCCAATAATGCATACATCTGCATCCTTTAGTCACCCATAAACCATCTTGTATGAGACTGCGTTGTGCACTCTCTATGCAATGCAACCTTCTGGTCTACTAGAAGGGTTGATGGTGAAAAGGGTTTTGTTGGAGAACTAAGGTAGAACCTGGGTTATCCCATACATCCAACATAGATGGATATATGGTATATCAAACCATGGTTTATATTACTCAACATCTTTCTAAAATATCTAGAAGTATTAATGTGGATCGCATTTGGGATATAAACTCCATCAACAAATTTGGAGGGGAGCACCTATTAGGGAAAGGTAGAATGAGGAAAGTGACATGTAAGTATATGGTGGGGATTTATAATACATTTTCCTTTTTGTTTTTATGTATATTGTACTTATTTAATTTTTAGCATTCCTACATAATCCATTATTAAGAAGGTATACCATGGTAACTTATTATATGTGAATTGTTTTATTTTAATATAGGTGGTTGAGAGTGGGATGAAATACATTTATACATTGCAAACAATATTGATTGGATGAAGGTATGGATTGAATGATGTATACAATCTAATAATGGTAGGTTATCATGGTATGGTGTGGCTACATTGGTCAAAGAAGTTGAACGTAAAGGAGATACCAATCTTACATAGAGGGAAAATGATTTAGCATATGGTTTAAAAGATAAATAGGCAAGCATATTCACCCATGCTATTTAGTTTTTTTGAATATTATATTGATGTATATGGTATTTTGTTTTCTTATAAATTTGCGTAATTTCCAAGTATAAATATTTTTATCGATTTACAATGCAATTTTTACGTGTCTGGAATATTTCAACTTAAACACCACAAGGCTATGTGGTGCATTGGCTGCAAATTTCACATCAAAAAGTTGGATGAAAAGATTAAAACTTTTGATAGTGGGATAGATGCAGTATTTCAGGTTATTAATGTTTCCTCTAGAAGTGACAGATATCCATAAGTCTCTAAAAATTGATACTATGGGTTTTTGGATGATATACTTGAGTGTGACTTTAAATCCTTCAAATTAGTTCCATTCGACGTCAAAATGGTACAATTTATGAATGAATGAATGTGATCCTGATAGAAATATTAATTGGCATACTAACTTATTTACCATGGTTAATACAAGGAAGGTTGAGCTAGGATCAGAACCCTATGTTCTTCCAAGCCAATGTGAACAAGTATTTTAGTCATAGGTTCCAAGTAGAGGGGTTTGGTCATATGTTGTTATATATGATCCAAGAGGAAGTCAAGTAAAGTATAATGTAGAAGAAGAATATGATATTGAAGAAGAAGATGATGTAGAGGAGCAATTAGTTCATGTGTTAGAAGAAGACATCGTAGAAGTTCAAGGAGATGTTCTAGACAATATTCTGGATGAATATGATATCGATAATGTTTTAGATGAATAACTTGAAGAACTCGAACCAAATGTAGGAGAAAACATTCATGATGATGATATAGACGATGATATGATTGGAAATGGTGACATCGATGATGTTGTTGATATGGCCAATCCTTACAACATCAATTTTGAAGCAGATGATACAAATGTTGAGTTGGATGAAGAAGACGATTAATGATATCGAAATGTTGAAATGAAGGAGGTATGTATTTATATGTTTTCAATTGATTTGTTCTCTTTCTTTAGATGGATTTGGAATATCCATAGTATTATTTGTTATATTTCGACATTTAACTTAAATATTTTTTTTCTTAGTTTCTATGATTGATTCTTAGTATGTTTCTTTCAAATATTTTATAGTAGATAAATTGTGTATTAGGGAATTGAGAGTGATGTGGGGCGGGGGGGGAGCGACAATATGAGCTTCCACCTTCACATGGTTGGCCTTGTTCAGTAGAGACTATATTATTCTTGAAACCAAGAGAATATCATTCAGGCTTATATCATCATCTCCAATTTTAACTTTGGTTTGTCTAACATTTTTCAAGGTTGTCCATTAATTACCAATTAGTGGAAATTATTCTTTAATTTGACCCCACACAGAGTGGCTTGTGAATGAGGCCAGCGTTGAAATTTTTTTAGTTTGTGTTTGTATGCACTGAAATTTGACATGGTTATAGTAGATGCATGCATTAATAGTATGGGGGTGTTTCGAGACTCAAATACGAATAAGATCCAAACTCTCGCTTCTTATGTTTAATTTTTTGCTCGATTTTGACAGCATATCCATATGTTGTGCCCAGTGATAAGATGTCTAGAAACTCCATTTATATTTGGATGTATCTATGTAGATAGTTGTAGTACTTGAGCACCAGATGTTGTTTGGAGTCCTTGATACCTAGCTTGGTGTGCAAGGTATGGAAGATATTTGTGAAATATGGTACAATATGGTTTCTTTCCTATCACAGTGTGGTCCATCTTGTATACTGGTCATCGTAGCTTCCAACAGGGTAGTATTGTTCCTTAATAACACCCCTGAAAGAATCTCAAGTGCTGGTGACCAAAAATATTGGAGATTCCTTGGTGGCCCTTTACTCATAGTAAGTTTCCCATCAATCCTTGAAATGGGAGACAACCTTAAGGAGCGCAAAGGTAATATTTTCTCTATCAAAAAAATTATGGACCGAAAAATACCCTTCTAGCATATTCAACCATTTATCTACAACATTTGCATCTATCTGGCCTTCAAATAAGAAGATATCAAAATCGACTTGTACCTTGAAGAGGGTGGTGACTCCAAAGTGGTCGCTTGATGAAGATGTGTTTCCTGTTGGAAGTCGTCAAAGGATCTGTGCAAAGTTAGCCATCATATTGTTCCTTTGTCTCATAACCGCTTCCTAGAGCAACAATTTAAAAGGATCTCCTACTCCATCGTCTCTCTTTTCTTCCACCATGGTAGGCCTTCTACTACTAAAAAGGAGCTCAACTACTTCGAGTCCCAACTCCTTATACCTTGACCTTGTTGTGGACATGCACTGAAAAATAAATAAAGAGAAGACCGCTATGATACCACTAATATGGATTTATAAATGGAACGAAATGAAATACATATGTATAGAAAAGTAATACACAAAGATACATTAAAACTTGAATTCTATTAATAAAGAGAAACTATTGAAACTGAAACAAACTTGCTCGAATGGTGACATCTTATCTCTAAGAAGAGATGTGATAGCTATGCTCATTCGCAAGAAGATGAGTATAATGAGACTCCAAAGTCATTTTTAACATAAAACATAAATGAGAAAACCCTAAACATCCAAAAACATAACCCTGAGAGATGAAACACCAAAAGGTTTGAGGACATTGATGTGGGTAGTTGATATGTCAACTTCCCGAGGGTGTAACTTTTGCATATGATCTTTATTTGGGGATCTCGATACATTGTTGGAAATTTATAATTGAGGAGTAAATATTACATTTAGCCTAAGATATTCCTTATGATCCCTGCTAGGTGCTTCCGAGCCCAAAAAACGTCATTTAGGGACTCAAAACGGCCCCGAAAGTTTGGGACCCGAAAAACTATAAACAAACTACCAAAATGGAAATTTTTCTTTGACCTAGTGGAATAGGTGGGTGGACACCAATATCCACATGGATCAGTTCAACACCTTTTTTAGCAAGACAGGATCTTGGAAATACATGTCGAGAGTTTTGTTCGTAGATCTAGAGCCCACAACCATTGACGAGGTTCGAATCAGGGGATACCATAAGCTATTCCATATTGAACAATTGATCTTGGGAAAAGAAACACCAACAAGAACTTCACTCATGATCATTACACTATGGGAAGGAGACTATGGACCATTTTCTAGATTGGGTTAACATGACAATATTCTCCTCTCTTTCTCGAACTTGCCTAGTTTCTTGAAGTAAAAACATGATAAAAATATTGGTGGCCATGAAAATCATAATATAGAGGATCAAAATATTGGTGGCACTGAACATGAGAATGCACTTGGAGTTCTTCTGTGAATATATATGGATTGATGACTCAACATTGTGTGGTTATTTGGATTTCTACATGGATTTTTGATGGTGTTGACAACTTGGGTTACTTGGTCGTCTTTAGAATTTTGGTCATGCTTCCTATTTAGAGTTTTTAGCCTCCAAAAGCCTCATTTCTCTTTTTATGGTTGATGGTGTTTTTTTTATGTTTGAAGCCTTTGTTCTAGGTCTTCACCAACACCTATTTTTCTGAAGTATTTATGTGATGGTTTTCAGTTTTTTCCATTCTAGTGCCTCTACAACTAAACCTCTTCTACCCAAAATTCATCCATGTTCTTTGAAGTTACTTGGCCCTCTTCTGCAAAGTTTTGGTCATACTTCTTGATTTGAGATTTCAACCTAAAGAAGCCTCATGCTCTTTCCTTTCAATGCATCTTTGTGGGATCTTTTTTATTTTGAGCTTCAGTTCCTCTTTCAACACTGGTACTTTGCTCTCTTTTGTAGAGGAATTTGTTTTTCTCATACGGGTTTTCCCTCTTTTCTCGGCTTATGAGAATTTGTATTTGGGTACCTTAGAAAGCCTAGTAGCTAGGACCTGTTTTTGAGATTTAATTTCCTTTTCATACTTCCCTAAGTTGAACTTATGTGGGGTGTTGGTGTAATTAAGTTTACTTAGGTTAGTGATCTAATCACTATGCTTGTGCAGATTTGACTTATCATTGCTTGGTAGGTGAACTACCTAACCACATGTCTTTAATTCTGGACTCCTCCCAAAGAATTATAAATATGGGTGTTGTCCTTGTACTTAAAAAATAGATATACAACAGATATATAGAATTGGTCTTTTTATTAATCCCACTTCTTTATGTTGTTGTTTTGTTTTTTCTATATGGATTTCTCTCTATTGTTTTGTTTTGTCTATATGACGTTAAATATTATGTATTATCTTGGTTAGCGTTCATTGTTTTTAAACAATTAAAAACAAAATCTATATTGAGGAGATAGATATTTCAGAGGCTATGGATCCAATAATATATGCATCCTTATTGTTATAGCATAAAATGACACACCTATGCACTTGTGTTATGGCCTACTGTTCCCTTTGGCTTGCAGAATTTGTTGGAGAAATTTCTATTTCCGACACACTAGTTCAGTGGGAGTTAATTGACTAGTTATATTTTAGACATTCTATTTAGACCATCACTATTATGCATGCATTCATTCCTAAGGAAAGCTAATTGTTTGATTTATTTTCTTAATTATAAAATGTTCTTTACTATATATGAGTGTATTCCACTCATTCATTGTATCAATCATCATTCATTGATCAACTCATTGGAGTAGTGTGAATATATTTTCTCATTCTTCCATATTGAATCTCTCATCCTTTCTTGATAAGATATTTTTGTACTTTCTTTAGATAGATATCAAGTGCATTTTTTTATGAAACATTGACATGGTATCAGATCTACGTTTCTTGGAGCAAGCTAGACAAGCCAGAGAATAAAGAAAATTGGAGTTTCGGTGAGAAAAAATTTGTGGTTGTACCTTTCCACAGTGATTTATCCCAAAATATTAACTTTCTAAGGAAACGGCCTATGTGAGAAGTAAATTGACCCATTGTGAAAGTGGGTTTTCAACCGTTTGGATAAATCCCTCATTGTTTGCTCAGAAAAGAAGCTAGAATATCGCCTCATGAAATTGATACAAATTTTCCATTTTGTGTGCGCTTTCTTCAGTGATTTCTCAATTTTTGCAGTAGCAGATTCAGGGTAAATTTTTAGGGGTTCTCAAACATAGTGGTAGATATGGCTACGACACCTATTTTATAGTCAAACTTGGTGGTAATCCTCACAGCATACAATTATTTTGAATGGAAGTCGAAGGAATAATTCCAACACAAAAGGAAAGGATTGTACAACTTGACGATGGGGACATAAACATAACCTACATCAACAATTAAGAATACCAAATGGGAGAACCGAAAATATGAGTCCACGATAATACTTCTTGAATTGATTTAATCTAATTTATGTTTTCATTTTTCTGCATGAAATACTCCAAATGTAATCTAGACCTCCATGGAAAGTCTCTTTGGAAAGCATGATCAGATGAGAGCTCATATGCTTGAGGTAGAGTTGAATACCTTGGATCCTAAAAGTTTTGATAATATACATGATTTCTTTACCAAGTTTAAATATTTGATATTGATCTTGGCATTTTGTGGTATTGATAAATCTAAACAAGTGTACCAACTTATTCTAACAATCTTGGCCAAGCTAGGACCAAAATATGTTGTCTATGTTTCCACTTTCCATTCTAGAAGATATATCATGCGAACAAATTGGAATATGCCTACCATGGATCAATTCATTAATTCTCTCACACATGAGCAGGAAAAACTCATTCATATGGGCCTAATAAAGGATCCCAAAGCACATGCACTCACCATGCATGATGGAAAAGGATCATCCAAACATAATACAAAGGAGAAATAGAACGAGAAGGAGGGATATTCCAAACCCTTCAACGATTCTTCAGGTTCCAAAGACTCTTAATATTCCAAGAAGAAGAAGAAGGGAAAGAAGTGCACTTACTGTAGTAAGCCAAATCATGAAGAATCCACATGCATGAAGAAGCAAATCCATCTTGTGGCATAGGTACTTCAACATAACAACCTTGGAAACTTCACTCTAGAAGGAGTCAAGAAGCATAAGGAAGAAGATAATTCTCCTAAGAAAGGTAATCATCATTCTCTTGTTGCAATTAATTCCTCATCAAATTCATAGATTATAGATTTTGGCACATCACATCATATGGCAGCAAAAGAGGAAGTTTTTACTTCTTTGAGCTCATGCTCAGGAATCCTTATTTTCATGGGAAATGATACTCTAGTATCAGTAGTAGGCGAGGGGAGAGTGGAACTCCACAGTGGAAGTTTTGAGAATGTTTTACATGTTCCAAAGTTTTCTATGAATCTTCTCTCAGTTTATCAGATCACTCAGAAAGGTAAAAATCTTGAATTTACATCAGATTTAGTTTCTATACTTGACAAGCATGAAAATTCCATTATTTCAATTGGTGATGTGGATCGCAAGTCAAGGTTGTATAAATTCACTAAGTTTGTTGATGATGACTCCTCTTTACTACTTACACATAAGGAGATTACTTTACATGCACCTCCAGTGCAACATGCAGATACTCTTGTGCTTCCATCAGTTCCAGACATCAGAGATGATTCCATACACTTAGATTATGTACATGGAAGTAAGCAGGTAGTATAGCTAGATAAGAAGCCAACACCAAAGCTTCAGCAAATGCCCAACAGGGCACAGTTCACACTTCAGGAAGCAGGTGTCCTTGCAAGGAATCCATTGGATTCAAGGAGGACTCGATCTCATCATGAGGAGCCTTCTCATGTACTTTCATCTTTTGAACTAGTGATGTCCATGCATTGCTATATGGTTCAATATTTCAATCCACAAACCTACAGTGAGGCTGTGGGATGTTGGAGTTACTTCACACACACCTAGGATTTAGTTTTCCTAAGGTTTTTCCTTTTTTATTAGTCATAATTAGTCATTATCCAGTATCCTATATTTTAGGAGAGAATATTCCACCTGGAGAATATTCTCTTTCAGTTGACACTTCAGTTTGACTAGTTGAGTTGAGTTTAGATGTTGCATTGGTTTTGTCACCATGCAACATTGGGATCATCAC
>ML816254.1:29556-44090 GCA_009831015.1 Picea engelmannii | reverse complement strand
GAGGTTTTCCTTCTTTTCGCGTTTATTTTCAATGTATCTTTTGTATTTGGGTACCTAACATGGCCTCGTTGCCGGGACCCATTCTTTATTTTCACCATAGTGATGTTCAGGGGGGGGTGTTGCATTTACTTCACACACACCTAGGATTTATTTTTCCTAAGGTTTTTCCTTCTTTATTAGTCATAATTAGTCATTATCCAGTCTCCTATATTTTAGGAAAGAATATTCCACCTAGAGAATATTCTCTTTTAGTTAACACTTCAGTTTGACTAGTTGAGTTGAGTTTAGATGTTGCATTGGTTTTGTCACCATACAACATTGGGATCATTACTAGATAATGTGCACTTGCCTTGGGATCATCACCAAACTAGCACATTACCCTTGTTTCCCTGAGTTAATGCGTCACTACTCTCTATTCAGTTAGTTAACTGAAGACTAGTTGACTAGTTAACTCAACTAGGTGGCAGTTCACTCCCATAATTGCCTGAGAGACTAGACTAGGTGGCAGTTTACTCATGTAACTATTGGTGTGTGTCTAGATCACTCTAGACCACCACTATGGCTCATTATTTACTCATGTATCTTATATCTATTGTAAATTATTCTGTCTTTGAGTGTGGAAAATGGTTAATGAGAATTCTTCCATTCTTTCTCTCCTTCTTCTTCTTTCTCCAATTCTCTCTGCAAATGTGTGTATTATTGTTTAGCTAGATCTATTATGTGCAGTTTCAACACATTTACATGGGAAATCAATTATGGCAAGAATCCATGCAGGAGGAGTACAATTCACTCCTAGAAAATAAGACTTGGGATCTGGTTCCACTGCCACCAGAAAATCATATTTTCAGGTGCATATGGGTCCACAAGATCAATAAGTATAAGGATAGACAAGTTTCCAAAGGACTTCATCATATCCATAAATATTTATACATCTTCATGAAGAATTTTAGTGAACAAAAGTTTCAGTCTTTGCAAGATCTTCTTGGAGTGAAGAACATAGTTTCCTGGCAGTTGTCTTTTCTTCTTTTGATGCATTTTCTTTTGAGGGGGAGTTTTGTTCCCACATGGTTTTCCCTCTTTCCTCATTTTTATTCAGTGTTCATTAGTTTCATTGTACATGTACCTAATATGAACTAGTTGTCGAGACTCATTTTTTACTCCATAGTAATGTTCATGGGGGGTGTGGGAGAAATTTATATTTTCGACACACTAGTTCAATGGGAGTTAACTAATTAGTTTTATTTTAAACTTTCTATTTATACCATCACTATTATGCATGTATGCAATCCTAAGGAAAGATAACTTCTTGATTTCTTTTCTTAATTATGGAATGTTCTTTACTATATATGAGTGTATTCCACTCATTCATTGTATCAATCATCATTCATTGATCAAATCATTGGAGTAGTGTGAATATATTTTCTCACTCTTCCATATTGAATCTATCATCCTTTCTTGATAAGMTTTGCTTATAMTTTCTTTATCTAGATCTCTTGTGCAGGTTTCAATGAAACATTGACAGAATCAAAATCCCACCTTTCCTCATCCAAKTCATCTAAAAAACATGACTTTTGAGMATATYTGTGGGTTTCCTTTGAGAAACAMACAAAAATACATTCCTTTATAGTGAGAAGCMCGCAAATTCCCTCAAAAATAATGAAAACAAAAATAATTCCAAGTTTTCGRTTGGGATCATTTCCCAATGTCCCCTAGCATGTACAAAATGGATTTAAACCTCCGCAACCCCTTTGGGAGAATATAAAAGCACCTTTTATGGAAATGATGAGGACAAGTCTGATGGTGCAAGGCTATGCTGAGAAAATTGAGCAAGCTTCCCTTCCCCTTCATCCTCTGAGAAGTTTTCCCCAAACCTGGAAACTTTTTTTCTAGAGTTACTTCCTCTCATATATAGTTATAAGGTGTGTTCCTATCCTTATTGGACCATCTGAGGAAGAGTTGCATTTATTTGATGCTTGAATGAATTCAGAGGAACCCTGGTGATTGGTTCTGAAATAGTGCTAAAATTAGCGTCATGTTGAAATTAACTCCATTATTTTGTTGATTAATAGAAGAGTATATTTTCCTTCCAATCTTGTGTTCACTTGCTTCATTGCAATATTGTATGTTCATGTTTGTTCATATATTCTTTGAAATGTACTTTTGATATATGCTACTAGGATCTATAACTACCTTGTTGTAGAATTATGTAGGTCTCTTACTGCATGCTTGTACCAGCAGAGACTAGGAGCCTCTCGAGAAGCAGGAACAGGGATCAACATCAAACGAAGGGTTTAAGTTGCACGCCTTCTCTTCTCTCATTTCCTCATTTATCTCTGTGAAAAATTAGTTATTCTTGGTTTTCATGTTCAATTGTGAGGGTAAGTTTAATCTTCTATATATATTCTTTCTTTGTCATGACACAACCCAAGGTCACGAGGGAAATATCCTAGTAATAGAAATGGTGAGTCCACTAGAGATGTGCTCCTAGTTTGGGTCAGTTTCTAGGGTGTCTTGTTTTTCTCCTCCTTTTAGTAGTTTTTCTATGTTTTCTTGAGTTCTTGTATAAATATTTAGCCTCTCATGGATCTTTCCTAGGTGTCTGGAAACCCCCCTTTCTAGTGTGGTATTTTATTTTTCCAAAATAATAGATCCATCTGTATTTTTCCCTTCTACAACCTACGTACATCCACAAGTTGCAGGCTTACAACCCATGGATATCCATGATTTTTTGAGCACATAGTCGTAGACCTACATGAAATTAAAGTTTTTTTAAAATCTTTTGGTGGAATCTGGAAGAAGTGGTTTTTATTTCATTTTGCTTCGGTATCCTGAGTGTCTTTTGGATTTTACTTTATTGAATATGAAAAGTTATATAGAAAAAAGAAAAGATATTGTTTTTGTTGGTTTGTATAAGGTGTGTTAGGTTGATTGGGAGATCAACCTTGTTAGTCTGCATAGAGGGGCTTCCGGAGCGCAACATATTAGATATCATTTTCGGGATTAACTGCATAGAGTAAGTCATTAATCTATGACCCATATCCATGAGTATTAGTCATGACTAACCAATAATTCTCATGATTTGAATAGTCCACTTAGCACTCATTGCATTGGGTGATAATCATAGGGGTGAAGAAGTGGGATTGAAACCAACGAAATGAATCGCATAGCATCAATCATCACTTCCAGGGCTTGCACCTGGTAACCAGGACTTCCTAGGTGGTCACCCATCCCAATATGCCTCTAGCTCAAGCATGTTTAACTGTGGATTTTTCCCCACAATCAATCCCACTTCGCTTGATACCCCATTTGTAAAACCTTAGCAAGTATTGTGCCTTATGAACTATCAATTCAGAGCTCCCTTGACTCTCATTATTTAAGCATAGAGGGGCTTCTGTAGTGAAACATATTAGATATCGTTTTCGGGATTAACTGCGTAGAGTAAGTCATTAAACTATGACCCATATCCATAAGTATTAGTCACAACTGACCAATAATTCTCATGATTTGAATAGTCCACTTAGCACTCATTGCATTGGGTGATGCTCACAGGGGTGAAGAAGTGGGATTGAAACCAACGAAATGAATCGCATAGCATCAATCATCACTTTCGTGGCTTGCACCTGGTATCCAGGACTTCCCAGGTGGTCACCCATCCCAATATGCCTCTGGCTCAAGCATGCTTAACTATGGAGTTTTCCCCAGAATCAATCCCACTTAGCTTGCTACTCCATTTGCAAAACCTTAGCAAGTATTGTGCCTTATGAACTATCCATGAAGAGCTCCCTTGACTCTCACTATTTAAGAATAGAGGGGATTCCACAGTGCAACACATTAGATATCATTTTTTGTATTAGTTGTGTAGAGTAAATCATTAATCTATGACCCATATCCATGAGTATTAGTCACAACTGACCAATAATTATCATGATTTTAATAGACCACTTAGTCTAGTTGAACGTCCGGTCTCACTTAATTTTCAGTGGTTCCTTGGCTCAATGTTTTTTGTCTCTTTACCTACTTTTCCTTGTTTCTAAAAGAAAACAAAATTGCAATCCTTTGTTTTTTATTTTCTTTTGAAAACGAAAAAGAACAAAAATGGGTTTGCTTGCTTGTTACTCATTTCTTGAACCCTTTCCTGTGATCATTGAAATAAAAGATTTAGTTAACTAGCATCCAAGTTGATTTACATTTTACTTTGGTAATGGTAGTCTTTATCAAAGAAAATAATCCTTGTTTGCAAAGTTTTGTGTTTTTTGTTGCATTAGGTCTTTGAAAAAATTATAGTTTTCACTACAAAGTAAATGGATTCATTAATAAGAAGTAGAATTACGCTTTTTTGTTTTCCTAGGGTAGTTCCCATGTGTAGTTCATGCTTAAAAATAAAGTATCTAAAGGGGAGTACCTCGTTAACGTAAAATATGAAGAGGTGAATAATAAAACACTATCATAATCATCAATCATGATAAATAAGGAGGCTGATAAATTTGTGGACTGATATTCTTTGAACTAAGCCTTTATGCAAAAGTTCATTCAAAGTTTATCAAGAGTGAAGCTCTTTACTTGCAGACAAGAACCAGAAGATACGGACGCTAAATCCCTTATATGCCTCTATCATGGTTACCATGACAAAAATTTCCATTTCATGGTCCATAGTCCACATCATTATATAAATTTAATTGAATTTTTGACTTCTTATTTTATTTCAAAGTAGATACCTTATTTTTCTAGATTGATTGATTGGAACATGTGAGTTTAAAGTTTCAAGTAGAGAAAACATATTTTTGATGGTTAAGTCACCTATTTTGATCTTATATTATGTAATTTGTGTTGAAATATTAATTGTTGAAAGATTAATTATTTCAAGGATTAATTAATTGTCAAAAAAGAATAATTAATTATTGCAGGGATGATTAATTATTTCATGCCATTATCGAAAAAGATTGTCGAAATTTTAGATGTTGGAAGATTGGTTGTCATTGATGTCAACCCTTAAACAAACTTGCATGTCGAATTAAAGTGGCAGTAAACAGAAGATAACAGGTTGCATGTGAGTTTCATGTGAGTTGCATGCCATCATGAGTTGCATGTCATTAAGAAATTTCTCTTTATAAAATAGAGAAGATTCAATTGCAAATCACTTATGTGTATTCACATCTGATAATATAGGCTGGAGATCTCATGCAGTGAGTCGAAGACAGAGAATTCAAGTGAAGTAATATTTTTGCAGGAGCTGAGGGTATGGATAAGGGGTTTCATATAGAAATTCATTGAGTATATCCATGAGTTTCAGGAGGAAAAACGTGTACATCTGCAGCCTGCAGTGGGGAAAAGCGCAGATACCCATGGGAAGATAGTACACATAGTCACGGACCTGTAAGGAAAAATCCAAGAAGATCAGGGATCTAGAACTCGATTCAGCTTTAGGGTAAAGGTATGTCTTCCTGAGTGTGTTTTGGAGTTATTCTGAAGAAATCGGGAACAAGTATGTCTCACTGAGTTATAAGGAATTAATTTGAAGAACTCTTTAGTGGATTTTGGTTTGAGGTGTGTGTGGTTGCAGTCTTGGTGAGATATTGATATCAGTAGTAGAAACAAAGGTATCAGGAACAACAACAGTAATAGGTTATCAGTTACAACATCATAGGTAGTGACAGGGTTGTCTGCATTTATATTTCAGGGCGACTGGACAGGGCAAGGAAAGGGGGTTTTAGCCTCCTTCCAGTTGGAGCTTCCTTCAAGTTGCATCTTGAAAATATGGGGTTTGAGTCTTCTTGTAGCTAGAGAAATAGGAAGTTGGTGCTTCAAATGAATGTACTCTTTGATCAATAAGAAAAGAATTCGATGGTTTTTCCCCGCATTGGGTTTCCATATAAATTATGGTATATTGTGTTTATGTGATGTTTATGATGTTGATGATATTTTTAATGCTCATAATATTCATTGGAGGTTTTAAATTTTGATTGAAAGTACTAATTGTGCTCATATCGATTCACCCCCCCCCCATCTCAGTATTCCAACAATTGGTACCAAAGCAGGTCCTTTAGGAAGAAGTTTAACAACAGGAAGGAGATCATGGAATACGCTAATATTGGAGCAACAAGGTTTGATGGTAAGAACTATACCTTCTGGAATAAAATGATGAAAACATTTTTATAGGCCCATGGATTTGATGTTTGGAAATCAATAATAGATGGTTATACAACACCAACCACTCCCCCAACCAAGAGACATGGAAAGAAACTCAACGAAAACAACTCAAAGTCTAAAGGTATTATTCTAAGCAGTCTAGTTGATTCAATATTTGTCAAAGTTATGCATTATGATAGTGCAAAGGATCTTTGGGATAAACTCAAAAATATTTATGAAAGATATTCCAAGGTAAAGGGAGATAAGCTTCAAATTTTTAGAGCTAAGTTTGAAAAGTTGAAAATTAAGGAAGATGAAGACATTACAACCTACCTTCTGCAAGTTGACAAAGTAGTTAACAATATTAAAGGATTGGGAGTAGAAGTTTATGACTCAGTGGTTGTTCAAAAGGTATTGAGGTATCTTCCTATGAAATTTGATTCTAAGATATCAACCCTAGAAGAAAGAGAAGATATCGGTACATTGAGCATGGACGAGCTACATGGAATATATACAACCTATGAAATGAGAACATAACAGGAGAACCCAGTGACAAAGGAAGCATCTTTCAAGGAATCCAAGAAGAGAAAGAATAAACATATTTAAAATTCAAAACCAAGCTGTACCTATAGTGATGATTCAAATGAAGATGAAGAGATGGCTAACTTTGTAAGGAAATTAAAGAAAGGAACCGGTGAGTATAAAGGTATTATTCCATTGAAATATTTTGATTGTGCTAGTATTGGTCATTTTGCTTCTAAATGTTCTCACAATAATAAAGATAGTGATGAAGAAGAAGCTTCTAAAAGGGAAAAGAAATATAAAAAAGGAAACAAGAGAAAAAAAAAATTCTTCAAGAAAAGTTTATACTCAAAGGAAGGCATTTCCTCGTCATAAAAGAAGGATAATGATAGTGACAGTGATTTACAAAGAGTATTTTGCATGGTAGTAGAAGATGATTTAGAATAAGAAGCTGAAGTCGATCTCAAAACAAAGCTAATCGGTGCATTAGAAGAATTTAGGAAGGAAAGAAAGAAAAACAAGTCACTCAAGGGAGAGTTAAAAATGAAAGAGGGATCTCAAAATTCCAACTCTAAAGAACTAAAGGGGATGATCACGAGTCTAAAAATTCAAATAGAATAAGGAAGAATAATTGAGTAAATTCTTAGAATTCATTTAGAATAAAAGGAGAAAATGATTGAAATCTTGGAAGAAGAAGTAGTCTCTTTAAGGAAAGATATTCAGAAGAAAGATATGCATCAGAAGAACACCATAATATTGGATCAAATCATCAGCAGTCAAAGATCATCAGATGATGGGTCTGGACTAGGATATAATCAAGTATAGAATGACAAGTGTAGATCTCCAAGAAAATAGAACATGAAGTAGAACAAAAAATCTATGCAGAGATTATCAGAAATTCAGTCAAGAAGGAAGAAAGAAATGCCCCAAAGAAGAACAGTTCAGAAATAAACAAGACTCAAGAAGATAAATTCAGAAGGAGTGAATCAAAAAGAATATCATCTATTCCTAAGTATCAAAGATTATTTTATGGTCATTGTTTTAATTGTGCTAATTTTGGACATAAATCTATAAACTGTAGAGCCTATGCCAAGAACAGAAGCAATAATGCATGGTATCCCGAAACATCTTATGAATCATACAGCAGGAACCAAAAAAAAATTGCTTCATTGAGCGATGGAGTAGAATGCTACAAATGCAACAATTTTGGTCACATGGCGAAGAATTGTAGAATCAAAGTCGAACATTAACAGTCATATATCAGAACCATAGGAGATATGGAAAAGAAAGAAGAATCAATGTTCACTTGTTATACAATCCCAACACAGGAAAAGTGATTGGTATGTTGACACTGGTTGTTCAAATCATATGACAAGTGACAAGAACATATTTCTAACTTTGAAGAAAGAAAAATATGGATCAGTTTCATTTGGAAATAATCATTTTGCTAGAATTATAGGTAAAGGCACAGTTAATCTTGGAAGCAAAGATGCAATGGCATAAAATGTTCTATTGGTTGAATATATGAAGCACAATTTGTTGAGTGTAAGTCAAATGTGTGAACAAGGACACACATAACAGTTCGACTCAAAGAAATGTGAAATAAGGAAAGAAGGATTAGGCAGGGTAGTAGCAACCACTATATGGACTCCGAACAACATATATGTTTTGAATGAAATTGGAAAGGAAAGTTGTTGTTTAGGAAAGGAAAATGAAATTTGTCTCTAGCACAGAAGAATGGGTCACATGAACTTTGAAAAACTTGTCAAAATTAGCAGAAAGGAAGCAGTAAGAGAAATACATGAAATCTCAAAGCCAGTGAATACTCTATGTAAGAATTGTCTACAAGGAAAGAAGACCAGTACCAAGTTCAAATCAAAGGAGTACGCAACAACAAAACCATTGGAAATTGTACATACCGATCTATGTTTACCAACAAGGACAAATGGATTAAATTGTGAATAGTGCTTCATGCTATTGATTGATGACTACACAAGAATGAATGCAGTTTTCTTTCTTAAGAAGAAGTCATGGGCGTTTGAGAACTTCAAGATATACAAAGAGATGGTTGAAACAAAGATAGACTTGAAAATCAAATGTTTGAGATCAGAGAATGGTGGAGAGTTTGCATCAAAGGAATTCGTGGAATTCCGTAGTGAACATGGGAACTTGTTCCAAGGCCTACAGATAAGAACATGATTGGTACAAAATGGGTATTCAAAAACAAATTGAACGAGGATGGATGGGTAACCATGAATAAATAAAGGTTAGTATGCAAGGGATATGCTCAGGTTGAAGGAATATATTTTGAAGAAACCTTTTCCCCAGTTGCAGAATGGAATCAGTCAGATTGATCTTGGCTTATGCATGTTCGAAGAAAATCAAAGTATATCAAATGGATTTAAAATGAGTCTTATTAAATGGAGAACTAGAAGAAGAAGTCTCCATCGAATAACCAGAAGGATTTATACTTTCAGAAAGGGAAGATTATGTTTGCAGATTGAAGAAGGCACTATATGGACTCAAACAAGCCTCCAGATCATGGTATTCAAGATTGGACAGGTATCTACAACAAAAAGATTTATGGAAAGATAATGCAGACAACAATCTCTACATAAAGGTAAATCAAAATAATTTGTTGATAATTGAAGTTTATTTTGATGACATTATTTTTTGCAGTAATGATGATAGGATGAGTCAGAAATTTGCTAAAGACATGCAAAATGAATTTGAAATGTCATTACTTGGTGAGTTTTCTTTCTTTTGGGACTCTGCATATGTCAATTAGATACATGTATTTTCATCTCCTAGACCAAGTATAAAAAATAAATGTTGAAGAAGTTTGGAATGGTAGATTGCAAGCTCGTAAGTACTCCCATGCAAACCAGTTGCAAATTGAGAAAAGATGATATGTCCAAATATGCAGATCAGAGACTCTACAGATTGATGATTGGCAGTTTACTCTATATGGCCGCATCAAGACCGGATGTGATGCAAGAAGTTGGACAGGTGGAAAGATTTCAAGCAGCATCGAAGGAAACACATGTTATGGAAGTGAAGAGAATATTCATATATCTCAAAGGAGCAAAAGACTATGGATTATGGTATCCAAAAGGGAATGATCTATCTCTAGTTGCATACATAGATGTAGATTGGGCAGGAAGTGTTGATGACAGAAGAAGTATAAGTGGAACAACCTTCTACTTGGATGATTGTTTGGTATCTTGGTTGAGAAAGAAACGGTCTTCAATATCATTGTCCACAACATAAATAGAGTATATTGCAGCAATGACATGTTGTACACAAGTTCTATGGATGAAGCAAACTTTTCAAAACACATAGGTGGAATATGATGAGCCTATTCTGATATTATGTGATAACACCAGTGCTATATGTATCTCTAAGAATCCAATGATGCATTCCAAGATGAAACACATTCCGATCAAGTTTCACTTCTTACGGGAACAAGTTACAGAGAAGATCATCAAGGTAGAGAATGTTGGTACAAAAGAGAAGATTGCAGATATCTTCACCAAACCTCTTCCGACGGAGACTTTTGAATATCTTCGACAGAAACTTGGAGTAGTTTCAGCCCCACAATGAATGATTTTTGAAATACTTGAATGTTTTCTGAATGTTTTTTATCATATATGTACATGAGGAAACACCATGAAGAGAAACATTAGTAGAGATCAGAGGCTTACTCACAGGGAGAGAAAACCTAAGGAGAAGTCATCATTTTCCATTGATGTCAAAGGGGGAGAGAAAAACAAAAGCATGGAAGAGAAGAGGAATGAAGACAGGGGGAGCCAGCATGAGCATGAGTGTTTCCATTATTGTGTCTAAGTGTTTCCATCAATGCCAAAGGGGGAGATTATTGAAAGATTAATTATTGCAATGATTAATTAATTATCAAAAAATAATAATTAACTATTGCAGGAATAATTGATTAATGCATGCCACTATCGAAAAAAAATTGAAAGTTTATATGTTGGAAGATTGGTTTTCATTGATGTCATCCCTTGAAAAAAATTGCATGTCAAACTAAAGTGGCAGTAAACAAAAGATAACAGGTTGCATGTGAGTTGCATGGCATCATGAGTTGCATGGAAGTTGCATGTCATTAATAAATTTCTCTTTATAACATAGAGAAGAGTCAATTGAAAATAAATTATGTGTATTCACTTTTGAGAATACAGGTTGGAGATCTAGGGCATTGAGTCAAAGACAGAGAAGTGAAGCGAAGTAAGAATTTTCCAGGAGCTGAGGGTATGGAGAAGGGGTTTCATGTATAGGGATTCCTTGAGTATATCCACGGGTTTCAGGAGGAAAAGCACAGACATCTGTGGCCAACAGTGAGGAAAAGCACAGATACTTGTGGGAAGATAGTACGCACAATCGCAGACCTATAAGGAAAAGTCAAAGAAAATCAGGGATCTGGAACTTAGTTCAGCTTTAGGGTAAGGGTATCTCTTCCTGAGTTTGTTAGGGATTTATTCTGAAGAAATCAGGAACATGTATGTCTCAGTGAGTTATAAGTACTTGATTTGAAGAACTCTTTCATGGATTTTGGTATGAGGTGTGTGTGGTTGCATTTTTGGTGAGATATTGATATCAATAGCAACAACAGAGGTATTAGGAACAACAACAACAACAGGTTATCAATTACAAAAGTAGAGGTAGTGACAGGGTTTTATACATTTATATTTCAGGGCGGTTGGATGGGGCAAGGAAAGGGGTTTGTAGCCTCCTTCTGGTTGTAGCTGGAAAATTAGGGAGTTGAGGCTTCCTTCAGGTCGTAGCCTGAAAATAAGGGGTTGGAGCCTCCTTCCATTTGTAGCTGGAGAAATAGGAAGTTGGTTCTTCCAATGAATATACTATATGATCAATAAGAAAAACATTCTGTGGTTTTTTCCCGCATTAGGTTTCCACATAAAATTTTGGTGTACTGTGTTTATGTGATGTTTATGGTGTTGATGATATTTTGAATGCTCGGGAGGTTTTATATTGCGATTAAAAATACTAATTGCCAACAATTTGTTTTCTAATGATTGTATTATATGGCATAGAGTGCACCATATCCCTATTGGAATTAGGGAATATTCTACCATAAGTAGATGTACAAATCGTATGGTAACCTTGTGACCTGAGTTTTTGGTCTATAAATAATTTTATGGTTTTATGATGTGATGAAATTTTGATGAGATATTTTGTTGATGAAATGTCAACTTAATATTGTTGAAATGAAAAGTTAACTAATTCTTACATTTAATATGGGTTTATTATGATGTATAATTGTCTTATGAAAATTCCCAATCTTCATATTTATTAGACTTAACTAAAAGGAAAAAAATCCATTCTTGAGTTAGATTTTACTATTAAACCTTGTTTGATGACTTAGTGTTAAACTCTCAAAATTTCATGTTTGTATTAAACTTACTATATTTGTTCAAAATTTCATATTTATATTGTGTATTTGTTTTCTTCTCATGAATGTAGGCTACCGCATAGAGTGCAGCATTTCCATGGAAGGTACTTGGATTGTGACTATCCGTGGTTATCCTGGATCCATGTACCATAAAAGATTATGAACATGATGATAGTTAATCAACAGTATTTGAGAGTCAATATTTGAGAGTATATTGACTGAATTTCTTATTATTTTATCTTTGAAATCTAATAACCCAATTCTACCTATTCATAGACACAGGAGGCTTGCAAAGGCCGGTTATGCAGTATTTGGTATAGATTACAAAAAACATGGCATATCTGATGGAATACATTGTTACATAAAAATCTTCGAAGACCTTGTAAATGATTGTGCAACATTTTTCAAAAGCATCACTAGTATGTATAATTGGGATCATTTTATGTATGCAATACATTTAAATGTGATGGTGATTTGTGTCCACTGAGAGAAAATTACTGCATGTTTCTTCCAAAAGCTAAGACAAGACGTTGAAACTGTATTTCAATATGCGGCATGGATTGATATCTAGAGAACCTCCATAGCACATAGAATTGGTATTCCCATACATCATTGCATTGTTAAACAAGAGAAGTGTTGTAGGGTGTGTTGGATTACTGAGAGGGGGGGTGAATCAGTAATAACGTAATTATAATCCTTTTTCTTCAAATGTTATATCAATGTAGAATTATTATCCAATAATGAGTAGTAATAAATAAACAATCACACACGTGCACAGTACACCAGTGTTTTACGTGTAAACCCAAATCGGGAGAAAACCACAGAATGTTTTTTCTTATATGTCTTGAAGAATTACATTCATTAGAATCACCAAATTCCTTTGTTTTCCAGCCGCAACTGGAAGTAGGCTCCAACCTCCTAGTTTCTCAGGCTACAACCTGAGGGAATATCCAACTCCCCAAATATTTGGCTACAACCAGAAGGAGGCTACAACTCCCAATGTTCTCTGGATACAACCGGAAGGTGGCTACAACCACCTGTCCTTGCCCTGTCCTGCCACCCTGAAGTAGAAGTAGAATGATGGAACCATTGTCACACTATCACTGTGAGATATACCTCTATAAACCTGTACCAATAAATATGAACCATGCATCAACCATGCATCAACCTGTACCATAAACAAGTGCATCAACCATGCACCAACCTGTAATCAACTTGTACCATAAACAAGTGCATTAACCACGCACCAACCTGTAATCAACCTGCACCATAAAAAAGTGCATCCAACCATGTGCCAAGTATGTACCAATCATGTGTCAACTACTCATCAACTATGACTCATCAATGTGTACCAACAGCATCAACTATACACCTCATGTACGTGCGCCAACTCATCAACTACTTGTCTCAACCATGTACTCAACATGTACCTCAACCAAAAGCCCTCATCAATTTCATTATCCAAATCTAATTTGTAGCTCTGTAATAGACCTGGTGTATATGATCACATTTCTGCAAACATTCCTTAACTTTAAAAACAAGAGACAAGCATTGTCATCAAACTTTTCTTTAGTCTCACATGCCTAGTTTTGGATTAGTCAACAACCCTAACTTGAGGTAATCATAACTTTGAACCTGTAATGTATAAAGATTTGACACTGATACACAATGTTATTCAGTGTGTTTTATGCAATTCTTCCAAGTTGCACTACTTGGAACCTCTCATAAAAGGAGTTATAGCAAAAATGACATACCTTATTGAATTCTGGCTTATTCTAGAGAGCGACCTTGTAGAGTGTGCCCCGCACAAAATATTTGATGAAATGACCTGAAAATATTACACAGAATACTAAATACTGTACCCTAACCAACACATTTTTTCTCACTTAATTTGGATCTGTTATGAAGTAGTTATGACGTTTTTACCTGAAACACCTGATTTTGACTAGTTTCAGGACTGGGCACAAACCCTATTTTCCACAGAGTGTAACTCCCAAAATACAATGACCCACAAACTGAATTTTTAACCAAAGATACTAGGAGATGTTGTCTCACTTGCATAGCAATTTCAGGATCTGAATAATTATAGAAAAAAAAGTTATAGCGAAAATGGTGAGATGACCTGAAAATAACATACCTTAGAAAGCACCATCAAAAGAATTTATCCTTCCTTGCATTTCGGCCTTCTTTTCTTCACTTTCCTTAGAATTCCGGCTTAGATATCATTTGTATACCTCAAATACCTATAGATATTCAATATTCTCAAGTGTGATTCAAATGAGAGAGCCTTGCCTCTTATTTATACTCTCCAAGTGGCTTCCTTAAAAACATCTTCTAGGTCACTTGGCCCCACTTTCCTTATTTTATGGTTGGGTCCACTTCTAATTTCTCCATTAAAATTATTATTGAAACAATTTATTTTGTATTCACTTTGAATTATAATACACTCATCACTTCA
>ML816254.1:3805-22476 GCA_009831015.1 Picea engelmannii | reverse complement strand
AACAAACTTGGGTCCATTACCCAAACCTGGGGTCTCCAACTTCTCATGGCCATAACTCTCTAACCGTGAGGAATTATGTGACATTCCACATACCACTGGAAATGACATGACAAGAACTATCCATCTAGTATATTTTCCCTGACAAATTCACTTTCCTTCATCTCATTATTCCACAATTAAGCATGGGTTCTCTTACTCCACAAAGTGTCTTCCCATGAGGGCTTTCACAATAAGGGGACCACTTTGGAGTTCATCCATATTTACTTCTTATCAACCATGAAAAAAAAATAATGAGTCATATTTACATTAAACACTATTGGGTCCATTACCCAAACCTTTGTGCTATGGGTCTTTCTTCAAGGGTTGACATCAATGACAACCAGCCTTAATCAACAGGGTGTTCCTGAAGATTTTCATTAAGAAATATCTATAAATAGTCTGCCATGAAAGCATCAGCTTGAATTATATATATATATATATATATATATATTGTTATGTAATGAATGGTAATTTTGAAAATCAAAATTATATCTCTGTTTTGTTTTTGACAAGTATAAAGAAAACAAAACAAAATTATGTCTTTTCCTTTTCAATATCAATCTTGTATGGTTGTGGCTCTTTCACTTATACTTTCATGATGTTCTATTATACAAGATATACTATGGTTGTTGATGAACTTTGAACCCAACTGGAACTGGCCCAGAAAAAAATAGTAATTTGAAATTAATAAGAGATGAACATATAAACATGGGGACTTAGATCCTATCATAGCTTTAAATGATCGAGGATAAAATTAGTAGCAAAGGCTAGTGTAGTTTCAAGGGACTGGTTGCCTATGATACTCATCCTCATTTGAATATACTGAGAATCGTTTGGCCTTTTAACACTTTGAATAACGTTCAATTCTTATATGGTGCCTTTCAAGGGTTGAGTTTTGTTCGGGAATTATAGTTGCAACAACACTTGGTTATCATAGAGTTCCTTTTTGAATATATAAATCCTACCATACTAGTAGATTTTACTTATGTATAGAAAGACAAAGTAATGCCACTACCCTTGTTTAGGTAACACTTCAAAATTTTCCCTTGCACTCTCAAGTTAATGATAATAATTTGGAAAGTACATTAAAAGTTCTTTATTGTGAGGACCATGCAACTTCCTTCTATGTGACAAAGACGTGGTATATTATGCTAGAAGTTTATAAGGAATTAAATCTTCAAAAATAAAAGTAATAGAATTTATTAACTCTCTCCATTATTAGTCCTTGTCGTAGGCATATAGGGACTATAGCGATCGATAAAACATTGATCTGGTATTAGATTGTTCATTGACCAGAAATATTTCCATATTGTCTATTGTTGGAACAAGGGAAGTGAAAACATCGATTTTTATATAATAAAAAGTATCATGTTTGCCAAGATTTGATTGGACAACGGATTGGGGGTCTTATTGCTGCCTTCATTATTCCCAATGTTAAATATCTTAGCATATCCAAAGTATTTGGTAGTATATGGTCTTTTTGAATCATATATTTTATTATGCATTGGTCGAAGGTGGATTAATGATAGCATTAGTTCGAATGTTTCCCTTAGCATTTTCTATTGGGTAGAATACATTCTCTACCATATTACTATGTGTGATTTCTGCTTTATTGGTGCATGCTTCGAGAGAATAGGCCTACCATGTTGCATATTTTCTTAAATGCTTGCATAGGCCTACGCCCTTCAATGGTCCTGACAGTCTTAATTGTTTACCTAACAGCTCTGGTAGTCTTAAAATATTATTGTACATATGTGTTACAATACAGTTTCGTTCATGGTCGACATCGTTGCTGGAGTGCTCGATCCTTGTTCGTTGCTTCGTTCCATGATTTTGGTTCTTGTTTGATTCAACTTTGCAAATTTGAGGTCCTGCACTTGCAGTTGGAGCTCTTCGTGTTTGTTCACTAGTTTGTTGTTCTTAAACTTTGCAAGTTGTTGGACCTGTTGTTGCGGTTTGCATTTTTGGGGGGCTGAGTTCTTGTTATCCTTTCTTGATGGATAAGTTTCCATGTTCTTGTTGTTTTTCAATGGTAGGAGTACCTGCCTCCAAATGTTTTTGCAGACCATCTTTGTCTGTGTTATAATATGAATGAATGTTCTCATTTTACCATCGACAATATTACTATTGTCACCCAACCATAGGCTAAAGCCACCCTCCGAGCACCTTAACCTTGACAGAGAATCACTCTGGAAGCAAACCCTAGGCTGGATAGATAAACAAAGGGTAATGCACCTTTCCCCAAGGATAGCGCACCAACAAGAGATGATCAGATATTCAAAACCCTAACCAAGAGATAGTCCAAGCCAAATGTGATCTGCTAGCTGCAACAGCTGCAATGGCAGCTCTCCTCCAAACTTGTGCACAAAACTGGGCACTGCAGTGTGCACAAGTGTTGCTCTGCAATTATGAGACTGCCTACGGGAATGAATACTGGCCTTTTGTATTTATAGTAATTTTGGCTAACTGCATGGGCCGAAATCTCATTCTGGGTATCTGTTTGTTCATTATATATTATTTCTTCTGGACAGATTCTTCTCTTGGAGGATAATAACCTAATAAAAGTTATATTTTTGAGCTGACATGTCTTCTAGGTTTATTATCCAACTCATTAGGGTTTCTTCTTTCTTCCCAGAATATTCTATTCTCTTCAGGTTTTCACGTGGAGGTAAATACCTCCCGCAGCTACCATAATATCAACACTCCCTCCTAGCTAGGGAGGTATTACAGGTAATGGTATTGAGCACAAACATACCATTCACTCGGTAGAATCAACATAGTTGTATAGACTATCTCATGACTAGATCATGAGCACCATCATCACCATCAGTGTCATTAGCTGCATCATCTCTTGGAACCATACTGTATCTGAGTAATCAAACATGATGCTCACTCCATAGAGTGACACAGGAGCCATTCTTCTAATCTAGAAGAACAAATGTTATGAACCATTTTCTGTCTTCGAAATCTTTGTTCATTGATCATCCATCTAGCTAATAATCATTTTCAACACTGCTAATAGTCTTCAAGGAAATCATAACAATATCATTCAATAGAACACAATTGTGTCTTTCCATAGTAGTACACAAATACAATCCAGTGGTACACTACCACACCAAATAGCACGCAGGTACTTCATCAAACAGTGGAACACATCCACCACAGTAGTATACATATATTTTCTAGAGACATATAATCTTCATAACAATCATATGATATCAACCTGCACATAAACAATGTTATGATATAAAATGAATTATCTAGGCCATTCTTCTACTCAAGTCTGTGAGATCTGAAAAAGCATATGCCCTTAGAAATTCAAACATCAATGATTATCTATTTGGACTATTCTTCTCAAGCAAGGAAGAATAATTGTCCTGGTTTTCTAAGCCTAGACCATTCCCCACCCTGGTCCATTCCTTCGACACTAAACAAAGTGTAACCTAGAGAGAATGAGTCTACCCTAAGGAATGTCTATCCTTGATTATTGAACCTGGACCATTCCCCACCCTGGGCCATTCCTGCGGCACTAAACAAAGTGCAACTTGGAGAGAATGAATCTTCCCTAAGGAATGAATGTCTTGCACCAACCTCCAAAATGGATCATTCCCCATGTTAACCACAATGGGAAATCGTTGTCCGGCAAGGCGGGCTAGTCTTCTTGAGTATCCCTCAAGAAAATAAACTGACCTAGACCACTTCCCATGTTAACCACAATGGGAAGTCATTGTCTATGGTACATCAACAATCTGGACCATTTTCCGAACTAGAAAATGTGTGTCCATCAGAAATCTAAATCCACTTTCCGAACTGGAAAGAATTTTCTCATCCTAGACCATTTTTCGAAATAAAAAATGACTTTCCATCAATCAATAATACATCAGTGCTCCCTCCCAACTTGGGAGTCATCTCTTCCTTTTTCAATAAGGAATTTGTCTCCACGATATTTAACTTGAGTACACAAACTCTTTCATATTGGACAGAAGCTTTACCAAAAATGTATGCTTATATGCTCATCTATGGAGATATGTATTGGAGAACCACTTTCTCCTTTTTGGACTTCATCACAGATAAAATAATGCTTGATTTCAAATGTACTTCGGTTTGGAACACTGGTTTTCTCTGAAGGCTTCATGTATCTCTGATCAATAAAGTATATCATTGTTGGAAAACTGGAACATATCCATGTGGCACTTCTTCTGTCATCATGAGATCTGATCTTCTGAGTAATCATCTTGATACAATATCTCTATTATAGAAAATCTTCACCACACTTTTGTTGTGCACTGGAGGTTCTCCACCAGGTTATGATCTTCTATCTACATAAAAGGGTCTCTTTTTGGTATGCTTCAAAGTCTTGAGTTTGCTCTTCATACGCTCTTTATTCAATTACTCTGGAGAACGGTCTTTGCATTCATCTGATGTAGAACTCCAACCCATGGATATTGTGGATGATATAAAGACTCATGCAGAGGTATGTTTGATTTATTGGAACAAGTAATCATCATAGTCTTCTCCCTCCATCTGGAAGAACCTTTAGTTCTGGATCTTGCAATGCTTGCATATATATATTTTTCTTCATCACAACTTTTAGTTCCTCTACTTTATTACTTTTATTGATTTCATATCAGGTTGGTGATCTTATGATTCTTAATACAGTGTATGGTTGTTCTGACTTCTCTTTCTTTCTTGGAATCTTCATGTTCTTCCTGATGTTTTTCTTTAGCTCTTGGATTCATGGAGTTTCTTATAGATTCCATGCCCTAGATATTCCATTTCTTAATTTAATCATCGGATCACGGATGTGGATGGACAACCAGGGATACTTTAAGGTTGATCTTCGAAGAATACTTCTTCTGAACACGTACTACCTTTCATGGCTGCTACCATGGATATATACTTCATCATCTTCAATGGATCATAGGATTAGCTCCCTCCTAATCCTTACTTCATGTATGAGTGCATGTTTTTCTTTTGGAAATATATAATCGGCTCCCTCCATCTAGGAGAGTCCACACTTCTATCTGTGTCCTTATTGCCTTTTGCAAAGTGTTTACAAATCTTTTTCCGATTTCCTCTTGATTGTTGACTTCTTTATGTCTTTGATTTTTCTAAGTCTCTTCAAGATTGATTCTAATTTCGGCTTATCTTGTAATAGCTTCCACATAATTTGTTTGATGTATTTCATCCTTTCACATGTGTTATCTGACTTGTATAATGATAGCAAGCCTTATCTTGTTGTTCTTCCATAAGTGTAGTTTTTCTTGGAACATATTATCTTCTAATAGATAGATATACAAGATATGTATAGAGTCTATGCAAACGAGATATGTAAAAGTACTAAGAAGAGTATTGTTACCTTAAGAAGAAGAAGTCTCTTTCATCCTACTTAGTCTTCTTTGTAGGTTCATTTTCTTCGACAATTGATGCTTCGTGTTTCTCCTTCCTTTTCTTTAGCTCGGGACAATGATTCTTGTAGTGACCATACTTTCGATAGTTGAAGCATTGTATTTCTGAAATATCTTTTTCTTGATTTGGCTTCCTCCTTGAACCAAACTTCCTTTTGTTCCCAAAGTTCTTGAATCTTGTTGTGAAGGCTTGATCATCATACTTCTTTTGGGGTTTCTCTTTTGTACTGATCCTGGATTCTTCTTGATCACAACAAGTCCAAAGTTCTTCAAATATAGGATACTCCTTTCTTGTGTTCATGCTTGTGGCAAATGCATCCCACGTCTCGGGAAGACCATTGAGTACTATGTTTACCAATTCCTTCTCTGAAATGATCTCTTCAATATCTTGTAGTTGATCTCTTAACTGGGAGATCCTCACAAAGTATGATGTTATGCTATCATCATCATTCATCTTCATGTCATGGAGCTCATTCTTTAGACTCATTATTTGTCCAATGTTTCTTACTGAGAAGAGGTTTGTTAGGGCATCGTACATATTCTTTGATGAGTCAAGATGGGAGATATAGGGTATCAAGTGGTATTTTATAGAGTCCACTATGATACTCATGGAATTGATGTCACCGTCTTTGAACTTCTCCATAACTGCAATGTTCTGTGATTCCTTATCTTTTCCTTCTTCAAACTCAAGTTCCACAATCTTTCATTTCACGATATCCAACACTTTATTCTTGGCAAGGATGAGGTCAATCCTTGTCTTCCACACTCTGAAGTTAGAAGCTCCGTCTAACTTGTTTTCTGACTTCATAGAGTAAGTCATGGTTGTTTTGACTTGGTCAGCCCTAGATCTGACCAAAAACTCAAACTTGGCGTCTTGTCTTGCTAAGAGTACCAGGAGATGCACTAGGCTAGGGTGCATTGATCTATCTGGAAATTAGGTCAATCCCTTCACTTAAGGTTCCTCAACGAGAGGATTAGGGTTTCTGCAACTACACCTGATAGTAACTGTAGCGACAATGCTATGGTGACTTCTCCTACTAGAAACCCTAGCGGCAGTTCTTCAATGAGCTTAATATCCTTACGGTTATGTTTCCTTCCAGCGGTTAGACTGAATGAAGGAGGTGTGGGCCCATAACTTGTTATAATATGAATGAATGTGTTCATATTACCATAAACAATATTACTATTGTCACCCAACCATAGGCTGAAGCCACCCTTCGAGCACCTTAACCTTAACAGAGAATCACTCGAGAAGAAAACCCTAGGCTAGATAGCCAAACAAATGGTAACGCACCTTCCCCCAAGTATAGCGCACCAACAAGAGTTGATAAGATAGTCCAAGCCAAACGTGATCTACTAGCTGCAACAGCTGCAATGGCAGCTCTCCTCCAAACTTGTGCACAAAACTAGGCACTGCAGTGCGCACAAGTGTTGCTCTGCAATTCTGAGACTACCTGCCAGAATGAAGACTGGCCTCCTGTAATTATAGTAATTCTTGCTAATTGCCTGGGCCGACATCTCATTTTGGGTATCCATTTGTTTAGTATATATTATTTCTTATGGCCGACTTCTTCTCTTGGAGGCTAATAACCTAATAAAATTTATCTTCTTGAGCTAACATGTCTTATAGGGTTATTAGCCAACTCATTAGGGTTTCTTCTTGCTTCCCGGAATATTCTATTCTCGTCAGGTTTACACGTGGAGTTAAATACCTCCCGCAACTACCATAATATCAACAATTTGTGCTCTTAGTTTCTATTCCTGGAAACCATGCATCTTGCAATGTAGAGGGCTTTACAAAAATTAGTTGGCAGCCATTAGAAGAGGGAACCATCGGGTGGGGTGTAGTTGTAAGGGATGCTTTTATTCTGTGGGTCGGAAAACTGTGTTTACCTGTTCTTTTTCTTCTCAGTAAAGTTATTGTTTTATTTATTTGTCTATTTTCTTCTCATCTGCTATGGGGAATAGGCGGGATTTGAGTTGAGAAGAAGAAGGTTGAAAGATACATATGGGGATTGGTACCCTATTTTGCTTTCCTTTTATATTTTTCTAGCTTTTTTTTTTTCCCCTGGTTTTCTCTATTTTCATAGAAACTGAAAGTATGTAGCAAACATCTTGAAAATGACAATTGAAGAGATGAAAGAAGTGATAAATGTTGAGTCGTATGAAATAGATACACAATCCATTATACATGACAGCATTGACATGATTTTGCATAGCAATGGGCTTTTTAGATTGGATGCATGCTCATATACTGTTGGTGATTTCCTTTTCAATACATTCTAGGTTCTATTGCATTTTATTTATTCATCGACCGAGCTGCGCAATGGATTGATAGATTATTTCTTGACCTGTTTTAAAAATGGCAATGTTGAGGCTTTGCAGTCCTATGAATATGAACTGGAATCAGATTTTCTTCAGCAGTTGCATTGAATACATGATGTCACTACGAATTTTTCAAAGATACGGTTTTCTGCATCTCCAGTTCTTCCTGTGCATGAGAGGGGAATTTGGGGAGATACATTTTGTATACGGTGGTTGTCTAACTGGATGAATATATTAGTTGGTATTTGGTCATTGACAAGAAAAACAAGATATCCACTATTCAAAAAAACTACGTCTGACAATCCATATTGCATCTTGTTCCATGATGCCAATGCCCTCAGTGGCCATTATGAACCACTGTTGTACAGAAAAAACTCCATATGCAATATAGAAGGTTCTTGTATCTACTTGTCTGTTATTTGCAAAGACCTTCAATTACAATGGAAACGGATTTTGCATGGCATAGATTTCCATGGTTTACAGGTGGCAACAAATGTTGTGTCTAGATGTGGAAATAGTTTTTTCAATGCAATTTTTTGTTTGGTGGAAGCTGAGTTCAATGTTCAGTCGCTACTTATTTACACTGTATAGTCCTTTTGCAATGAAATTATAGGCGACAACCATTAGGATTTTAGGTGCTTGCATCAACACCTTTGCCCATATCTCGTAGAAAATATGATCGCAGTTGGAAGTTGGCAGTAATACCTTGTGAGCATGGCATTTCCATATGAAAAAGGGAATATGGAGGGTTGCAGATTCTGTTTGCAATGGTTTTCTATTTTATTCAGGGTGAATATCCAGGTGTGGTCACCCTTTCCAGATGCCACTATCCATTACTGGGTTATTGATTCAAATTACGATCGAACAATTGACATCCTCTCGTTGAAAACAGATACAACACATGTCCATTATGATCCTTTGATTGCACATATCGGTAGTTCAAGGTTGATTTTCCATGCCACCCAAACAACATCGAATTTGCATATGCGTGGAATGATTTTTAGTGAAAATGAAACTCCTACTAGTTTCTATATGGGCAAATAGGGCTTGAAGAAAAAAAAACATGCGTAAAATTCTTGACAGATGTGATGAATCCATAGACTGCTTAGACAAAAAATGTAGAGTAAGTTATCACAATTTGAAAAAAATTGTTCGTCAAATTCGTCCCACTTATGATAAGGTCACAAAAGCCTTGAAAAAAAAACGTAAAGAAGTTTCTCAAAAGTTGGGTGAAAGTGAAATAAATCTCAGTTGCCATCATCTCATCCTGCCCTTGGGAAAGAAACGTAGAGTAAGTTACCACAACTTGAAAAAGGTCATGCGCGAGAGAAACAATTACATTGCTACACTTCCTTTTAGAGAGAAACTCGCATATCACAATGTTAAGAAAGTTGTTTGTGCAGAACAGAACATAAACAGGTGCGATCACATATCCCAGAATGGTGATGCAACTGTGCTAGGTCGTGATTTGCAACCAACACCATGCAGTAGTAGCAATGAAAACCAAGAAACAGTTTCTACAAATACTTCTCTGCGAAAGAAAAAAGCAAGACAGAACTACATGAAACAAATGAAAGACACTCCTTCCATTGCAATTGCAATTTGTGAACAATTGAATTTTTCAAAAAACAGTAAGTCTCTCACGCCTGATTTGCAAGAAGAATACCTCTACTTGACAGCGCATGATAAACCATTTTCCAGTGGGAATGTTTGTCTTCCATGCAAACAATCTCTTGAAAATGGAAAGTTGCCACAGTTTGCAACCCTTGACCGAATAAGATGTAATACAACACTAGTAGATGTAAGTGCACTTATGGAACTTGAGGAGAGACTTGTTTCTCTGTGAATTGAATTTTCTCAAATCAGACCTTGGGGCTATAAACAACCCCAGATGGGCTTAACGGGATCAATTATTAATGTGCCTGTTCAGCAAGATGTTGTGCAAAAAGCGTTACCACAATACAATTACAATCGTTGTGGCTCTAAAAAGATTCTTGCGATACAAAAATCTATCAGATAGGAAAGGTGTGTGTGCATGATGTTATGAAAGCATTAAAGGAATTATGTTCCAGGGACCTGTACAAAACAGATAACATTTGTATAAATTCCAACTGGAACAACGTTCTCGCAGAAGAACATGGCAACTCTGCAGACACTCTTGAAAATCCTACTAATTTTGATGCAAGTGATGAATCGGAGAATGAAACACCTGTTGAAACATTGGTGCATGGATTCACTAATTCACAGTGCATTTGTGACTTGCAAGACAAAATTGTCGAAATTGCACCTGCCAAGGGGCAGCTTCCACTTGGAATATTCAAGGACAAATACGCTGAGGAAATGAACTCTCCAACACTCTTCTATGGAGATCCACATGGCACTGATATTATAGAATGATTCAGTTATCATAAAATAGTCTGATGGGAGCTGCTACATTCAAGCAGTTGCTTCTCCTGTCACATAACAAATTTGTTTTTCAAAACAATGCGCATAATAATAGATCAAGTTTTGTCCTACATGTGGGTCCGAATAAGAAAAGGCTAGTTACAAGGAAGAAAGTTGTTCTCCAAGGATGTGAAGTACAAAGTAAACCTAGAAAAAATCCTGAAATCTGATATTGGATACATAGATTTCAAAAACATCCACACCTCTCCTGACTATTTGCAAAAAAAAAAAAAAAGAATTGCATTGATCCAGCAATTGGGCCCGCCAATATATTTCGTCACATTTTCAAGTGCAGAACATTGCTGGGATCCATTGGTGGATGCCGTATCTTATCTTCATAGGAACAGGAAACGTAAAAAATAACCCGATACACTGGAAAATAATGACATTGACTACCTCATAAGAAAATACCCGGTGACATGTACTCGCTACTATAGACATAGAATAAATTCTTTGAGACAATTGATATGCCATGATGAAAAAAAAAATCGTAAAAATATCGGACTACTTTTTTTTGACTGAATTCCAGAATAGGGGAAATGAACATGACCACGCACTGTTGTGGATAGAGGGTGCACCGGTCTATGGAGCTAATAACAATTCAGAGATTAAACAATTTGTGAATAAATACATAACATGAAACACAGATCATTTGGATCTATAACTTGAGAAAGTCCATAGACATTACCATACAAGAAGTTGTAGAAAATGAAAAAAACTCGCATTCCATATACAACTTTCCCATACCGCCAATGAGAGCTACAAGAATCATAGAGCTAGTCAGTCTAGAGGACAATGTTGTTGTTGAGAAATCTAAATCCTTGTTCACATTTCTAGAACAAGGAGGATTTTAATAAATGATGAGCTTTGATGCCTTCTTGACATAGGTAAATCTATTAGAAGATGAGTACATCCAAGCCATACAATGTACACTTAGGCAACCAACACTTTTCCTTAAATGAAAACTCTCCCATATTTGGAACAACAGTTTCTCCAAGGACATGCCAGTTATGTGGAAAGAAAATACAGATGTGCAGTACGTGCTAAATGCATATGTTGCAGCATCGTAATGTACCTCATATATAACGAAAATTGACAAATCTATGACAAGTGCATTCAAAAGAATACACAAAGAACATTAAATAAGTCATATTGATGCCATACAAATGATATGCACACTTGGAAATGCATTGCTTAATCTTCAACAAATGTCTACTCATCAAGCAGTTCACATTGCACTTTCCTTGCCCCTCACTTTTAGTTCAAGAAAATGTGTCTTGATAAACACATCTCCACTTGAAAAACGCACATTTGTGCTTAAACCATCGGTTTTGCTGCAATAAGAGCCTGACAATTTAGAGGGCATGGCATGTCGCTCTATTATTGATTATTATGTCCAGTGTTCATCTCCTATTAGGCATATCTTCTTAGCATAATTCATATCGCATGACAAAAAAAGTGGTGCACCCATATCAAAAAGGAAAAAACCCTCTGTCATATGGTTTGTCAAATACAATAAACATTGTGACTATGAAAACTATTGTATAGAAAAATTGTTGATGTATGTTTCATTCAATGAAAACGAGGAGACATTAATACATAACTTCTCTACATGGGAGGTTGTGTATGTTTCATCTAAGACTATAATGCACATCAATGAAGCTAGATTTACCTACAATGTTAATCCAACATGGGGTGATCTAGAAGTTGCACTTAATGACCTAGAAAACCCTGGCTATCATGATGACACATTCAGAAACCCAAAAACAACCAGAACTCCTTTCGAGTCCTATATCGTACAAGAGGATTTGCCTCGTCCTCCAGGGGCTAGAAGTGAAAAATGTATCAATATTGGTTTTCAAGTTACAAAACATCATTTCCTAATTGAAAATAATGAATACCACAGAATAAGACGTTTGTTGAATAGCGAACAACAAAAAATTCTAAAGGAAATTGCTCTTAAAAAACGCTTGAACATGAACAGTCCTATGCACATGTTCCTTACAGGCGGAGCAGGAATAGGAAAGCCATTCATAGGGAAATCATTGTTCCAAATGCTTAGACAAATCTATGATTCAAACAATTCCTCTGATCCTATGAAACCAAAGGGATTAATAGTTGCATACACAGGAAAAGATGCATACAATGTTGGTGGAACAACAGTCCACTCTGCATTTTTAATGCATTTTAACAAGTCACAGTTTCTTCCACTTAGCAAGGAAATGTTGGATACATTATCTAAGATTTATGAGGAACTCCAAGTTGTCTTTATAGATGAAGCATGTTTGATTGGGAGTCAGTTCTTGTATTCCATTGACATCCAACTAAGAAGCATAAAACATGTGCAGATGAAATACTTTGGAAACATTGGCATGATATTTTGTGGGGATCTTTACCAGGCACAACCAATCCAAGATTCTTTGATATTTGAACAACCTACCGTTAACATGGAAACAGTCACCCGTGAATTCTAGAGAGACAATATTAAATTCTTTGAGTTGCATACTACAATGCACCAAACAGATGAAACATTCACTGCAATTCTGAATCGAATGTGCACAAACAGCCAAACACGTGATGACTTGACCTATATCAATTTGAAGTGTTTATAGCCTGCACCAACAGACCCAACATTGCCTTACCTATTAAATAGAAACAAGTATGTTGCAAATAATAACAGCCACATGTTGTCGCTCATGCCTGGCGATGATATCATCATCAATTCCATTGACCTGGAAGAAGACAACCATGGAAATATGCAACTTCATGAACATTTATTCACATTACCTTTGCAGCTTGTCCTCAAATTAGAAATGTTGGTTGAAATATATGCATGTAACTATGATTCACAGGATGACTTGGTGAATGGTGCAGATGGAGCATTGAAAGGCTATACCAAGACAAAAAAAGTGGATGTCCTTTGGATTAAGTTCCATGAAACACATATAGGCAAGCGACAAGCAATAAAGTTGTCTTATCTATATAATTCAAACACTGGAAGTGATTGGACACCTATTATGTGAATATCGAATCCAATATTGACATCAGCAAAGATAGGTCGAATAAAGATTCGAAAACAGTTTCCGATTAAACTTGCATGTGCACGTACAGTCCACAGATCACAAGGACTAACACTTGATAATGTTGCATTTCAGCCTGTTAGAATTCAGATACATGGACTTGTATACACAGAATTGTCCCATGTCAGAAGCATAGATGAGTATTTACTAAGTCCTCTCACAAAAGATAACTTCAAAGTGAAAGAGAAAGTTGATATTGAAATGGAACGATTGAGGACCTCAGCAAAATGGAAACTGCAATTTGATTACCAATCCATCCAAACAAATTCATTTGTATCAATTCTCTTGATTAACACACGCAGCTTAAATGCACACATGGATGATATACTGAATGACTACGATATAATGCAATCCAATATTTTGTGCTTGCAAGAAACACACATGGAATTATGCATTTAGAACAAAAAATTCCCAAATCACAATTGCATATCAATTTACATTACACATGGGGTTATGATACTGGTGAAAAAACATGTACGGATTTTGGACTATATACATATGGAAGAAAAGAATGTTGAACTGTTGCTTGAAAAAAAAAATTCCCATGAAACAGAAGTTGCCATACTGAATCTCTATGTTGCTCCCCATGTAGCATTCTCCAACATAGTGCATGTTATTTCCAATGCATTGGCCCATTTCCATCTAAACAAACCCATTGTACTTGTAGGAGACTTCAATATCGATATGCTACAAAATACTGGTAGAACAAAAGAATTGGAAAACTACATGTGCAAATACAATCTTCGCTTTCTTTTGAACAACACAGGCCATCTGCAAAACGCACTTATTGACCATGTCTAGTCCAATGTGCCCATTCCTCAATACAGTATATTTGTCTTAGACACATATTGGTCTAATCACGATACAATTGGTATTGCACTTGAATTATGACATATACATCAAATTTATTGCAAACTCATATTTCTATGTTTCAAAGCATATTTGTATCCCTAATTTCTACACACATCGTTCTTGTGAGCATACAGACGGTGTTCTACTCGAATTATAAAATATACATTGTGAAAAAAGAAAAAGAAAAAAGGTACATCCTCCCAAAAACTATTTGTCACTCTATTCATCTTATTCTATTTCTTTTTTGTATATGTACATAGTAGTTGCCTTTTTCTTAACATCTAAACTTATGTTCATATCCGTTTTTCTTTGTACTTTTGTTGATAGAAACAGACAGGAAAACTAGATGACACAAAGAACTCCTACTCAAAGACGTAGACCAATCCATGCAAAGGTGCATTCTTTTTCTACCCGTGTTCCATAGTAAATAGTTCTTCATTTACTTTCTCTGTGTTTGTCAAACTTGTTTGCAGCTATGTTTTTTTTTTCTTTTTTTTTGCACGTAGAGGCCTCTACCATGCACGTCTACCATCGAACAAATGCAATGTTGATATAGCCAGCCCGCAAGTCCACTTGTCAATTTCTATATCGCCCAACTATGATGGCTATTTGGAGGACACGAAACATTAGAGACATAATGTGCAGCCTGCAAGTGCGTGATCCAAATAAGTGGCTAGGTATGGAATAAGCGATCTGTACATATTTGGTATGTAGTGCTCATTTCTAGGAGTGTGCCAGCCCTGGAACCTGCGATACAGAAATTGTACATTGTCTATAAAATCTCAGCCACCCTGCAGGTTCGCCTGTCAATTTGTATATCGCGAAACTGTATCTGCTATTTGTATAACATGGAACAATAGAGGCCTTCTTTTTGACCCCTCCTGCCCAAGAACCCACAAGTATGGAATGTGATATGGGTACATGGTGTATAAAATCTCATGTCGATACTTTATAAAGGTACATATTTAGTTTTTCCTCTTTTCTACACACACTCATATGGTAACCACACACTCATCTGGTAACCACAGAGTTGGAGTCGAACAGAGCCAAGTCAACGATCCAAATAAGTGGCTAAATATGGAATACGGGATCTGTGCATATTTTCTATGTATTGCTCATTTCTGGGAGCCCACCAGCCCTGTAGTAGAATGTTGAGTCGGCCAGCCTGCAAATCCGCTTGTCATTTTATTATCATAAGCTATTTGTAAGTCACCGAGAAATAGAGCCCCATTTTTTACCCCGCCATCCTAAGAACCCGCGATTCAGAAATTGTCAATGGTCTATAAAATATCATCCAACCCACAAGTGCTCTTGTCTATTTGTATATCGTGGAAATGTGTGTGCTATTTGTAGAACACCATATAATAGAGGCATTTTTTTGAGCCCGCCCGCTCGAGAACCTGCGATCCCGAAAGTGGCAAAGTATGGAATGACATATCCGTGCATGCTCTATAAAATCTCATGTCCATACTTTATGAAGGTACATTTTTAGTTTTGCCTCGTTTCTACACATACTGATCTGGTAACCATAGAGTTGGTGTTGCATATGAATTATGAAATATGCACTGGGAGTTGGACCAAGCCCTTTGGTTTTCTTAGCTGAACAATTCTGACTCATGCAGTTTCAACATTGAACACTCAGCAGTTTCACCATGCACTTTTAGACTTGGCCATTCCTTCCTTGCTTGCTCTTCCCCATGCCCGTCACCTTCGCATGTGTGCATAATAAGAAATAGTGTTTATATATATATGTGTGTGTGTGTGTGTGTGTGTCTTCTTTCTAAATATTTAATGCTAACAAGTCATTGTGCAGGTACCTTCTAAGCTGTCATTGATGCCCGCAATGCTCGAGAAGTTCTACCATCAATGCAATTTTTGCGAAGGATTTTCTTATCCCTTCCCAGTCTTAATTGCAAACGCAATGGAATGTCATTCGCAAGTTGCCAACTTGCTTCCTTCACGAAACCTTGAATATCTTCCCAGTCTTAATTTCAAATACCATGGAAATTCATTCACACGCCGCTAGCTTGGTTCATTCATGACACCTCCAATACTTAAATGTTCTTCGCCATAACTACCACCTTCACACTTCTAAGTATGATAATAATTAGGATTTACTTCTAACAGGTCATCATACAACATGCATAGATATTGTCATTAATGAGGAGATTTTCCATTCGCTCACATTGAAGCAATGTTTCCAGGGAGTTATATTGTCCCCTGCATTTCTTCATTTCAAGAAGCGTATGGAGAAAACAAACATTTCCATAAAGTACTGGCACCATCTCTACAACAGATTTGTAGAGATACAGTGAACATCTTCCTCCCGAGCTTCCCATGCAAAAGAATGCAAAAAGATTTGTAGGGGAGGCGGAGCAGCCCGAAATTTACAGTGAAAAGATGGATCTTGACACTGATTTGGAAAGCATATTTTGCAACCTTGATCAGCCCAGAGATGAAATTCAACATGCCTGCTCAATGGACATGGTTGATACCCTAATTTTTGACAAAGATGAATCCTTTATATTCCAGAGTGTTGTTTTTGAATCCGAATCAAAAAAATTATTCATTGAAAAAAGAGATGTAAAAAATAAGAAAAGAAAACATCATTTAGAACTTGACCTTGCCAATATGAAGGCATCCGAAATCTCTCAACTTCACATGGAAACCGGAGATGCTCTTCATGATTCCATTGGATTCATTGAAGCCAAAAATGCCAGGCTAGAGAACCGGATTAAGGAATTAGAGGAAGTTTTGTTTCCTATTCCATTGCATCACAGTTCTTTGGGAATAGCCATGCATGCTACTATGTGCACCCTTGCAACAAATCTAAAAGGGTCCTCCATCTTCCTCGCATCCTGTAGAGGATATGTCGAGAAAAATATCAACAAAATAATGGAACTGATTACTAAGGCCTAGGAAACATCACAGAATATGGATTCCCTGGGGAGCAGGGAACATAACTTGCTCCTACTTCTGTAGACGGATTTTAAAAATGAAGAAACTTTATATGTGCACATGATCATCCCTTTTTCCTTTCGTTTCAACAACATGCTAGAGATGAGAAGAAGACAACATGATCTCCCTTCCAATAAATGGCTCACTCAATTAGAAGCATGATGGAAAGAGAAAGTGAAGAACATGTATCTCATCATCCAATCATGTGAGCAAGGAATATCAAAGAAAGAAGAATTATTCACAAAGCTGACCAAAATAGACTTAGCAAGAAAGACAAACGGCTTCCATGACCCCAGCTTAATCCTCAACTCTCTAGCATCAACCAAACAAGATTTAGATAAACAAGTTGATAATTTGAAGGCCTTGTCTTTAGAAAATTTTTACAAGATTCTTGAATATCATGAAGAAGAGGTGGGCAACTGGCTAGTCCGGTATTCGGTATAGAATGGAGACATTGATGAAAGTCTGTGTAAAATTTCAATTGATCTAAGAGAATTAGAAAATGAAGTTTTCAACATTAAAATATGCAATGAAATCAACGTCGCCCCCTTGAGAAGATATATTGAGAGAACTTGAAGTGGATCACCAACCAAATCCAACAGGGAAATGCATAGTTTTTTCTTTATCAATCCAATTATTCCAACTTTTCCTAGTAGAAATCTATAGACAAAAAATGATCTTCCCGTTTCTACTTTTCAGGTATTACAATATACCATGTCCAACTTATTTCCACAGTCCTATTTCTTGTACATATTTCTATTATGGTCCGCGGGAGCCCCAATCCTAGTCTATATGGCAAACGCATTTGTATTTCCAGGGATATGTGAAAAACTATTTTTTTTTTCATATATTCCATATAAAACTATTCTTTTCTCTCCTTATATATTTATGTGTTCCTAGATTTTTATCTTCATCTATGTTGAATGTGAAGTCATTCTGTTTATTTTATCTCAATTCTCTTTTTTTCCTATGCATATTTTCTCCACCTTGGTCACTTTCAAAATAAAGTATGAAATAAATCATTGACTCAACTTTGAAACATCATATTTCAGATATATATATATATATATATATATATGTTTCTTTAAATTTCTAGGAATATGTAACACATTCATTATTTTTTATATAAATGTCATAAAATTGTGTTCACTACTTTTTTTGTACTCAAACATGTAGAGAGTATGTCATTTCTTGCATCTTGATCACCTGTCCTTCATACTTTTTCCACAAAGGCCCTTAAAATTAAAATACTCCGCAAGTCCACTTGTAAATTTCTATATCACGAAACTGTGGGTGATCTTTGTAGGCCATGGAACAACAAACGCCCAATTTTTTAGTCCGCCAGCTCCACAACCCACGATCCAAAAATTGCCTCAATATCGAATCATGGCTCCGTGTAAATATGGAATCAGGGCTACATTCATGCTGTATAAAATATCATCCCCATAATTTATAAAATTACATATTTCGTATGTATAAAAGTAAATATCTACTTTAAAAAATTGCATATTTGCTATGTATGATTTATGGTCTCCAGGAACCTAAAATTTGATACATTTCAATT
>ML816253.1:115832-155426 GCA_009831015.1 Picea engelmannii | reverse complement strand
TACAATTTCATGTGTGTTAGAGTGTAGAACTGCTTTATTTTCAGCTGTAAAGATCTCTAGGTGTGTTACATTTATTTTAGTATGCATGTGCTAACCCTTGGTGACTAAAACTACATGCTAGAGCACCTAAAATTGTGAATGTATCCGTAACAAATTAGCAAGAAGTTCCTGAACTGTTGGCTGTCCTAAAACAACAACAATACCTTCATTGATAGTTGAAACTTAGAGCCAACTTGAGGTCAAAGACATACCTAGTTGGCAGCTTGATAGGACCTGGAAAATCTTCAAGTCTAACATAAAATAAGGCAATGTGTCCATACAAGTAACTAACAAGGCAACCTCACATGGAGCACTCTACAATATAAGTACGTACATGTTTCAAACTAGGGTTTATCCAACCCCCAAAGTGAAACGCCCTCCAAGCATGATAGTCCTTGGGCTCTGTTATTGCACAATCTATACTTGCCCAAACCCTACAGGCAAGTAGGCCTAGATTGACGTAACACAGAGGTAGTCCTATCACTGTCACCCCAATAGGATACCTCTTTCTATTTAGGAGGAGAAAACACTCACTCCAAGCGAGACGTCCCAAGACCTAGTTGGTTGATGAATGATAAAAAGACCAGGCAAAAATCCACCCCTCTCTCTAGGTCACTCAAGGAAAGAAGTCACTTGGTGTGGTTTAAGAGGTCAAGGAGAAAGCTCAAGGTGAATGGTACTTGCCCTTTACCAATGAAACAACAAACGTTAGCCGCAATCAATGATATCAATGTTTCAAATGAGTGACTTCAATATAGAAATATGCTACAAAAACATTAAAAGATAAAATGTATAGCAGCAACAATATGTCCAGAAATTGCAAGCTATGATGACAAAAAATGATATAAAGACTTTGCAATTTTGATAGTACTTTGTCACTCACAATTTCAAGATTTAAAACAAGCCAATAAGTGACTTCAATAGGCTATCAAAACACTTGTAACAGCAGTAAAATAATAATGATGACAGCAACAAAACCACTTCAGAAAAGTACTTAGTTTAGGCAATTTAGACAAACATTTTAGTATATATTGATAGTAACTTGCCTAATACAAATGCTGGGTGGTTTTATGGACAGTTTAAGGGCTGTCAAGGGGCTGCAATGATGGCTGTAACAGTGGTTACAACAACAGCAACAACCTTCAACAACTTCAGAATTTTGCACTTAGAACAATAGCAAAAGGAAGACTATAGCCTTGGGATGATAGCACCTAGGCTAGTGCAAATTTCTGGGTTAGTTTTAGAGGTTAGTATGCTGATTAGGGCTGCTAAATAAAGGTTGTAGTAGCAATTATAGCAGCAACAATATGGCTGTTAGTGTTAGTGAGTGTTTCAAGAAGATAGTTTAAAAGTTTGTTTTGATCTCATTAATCCACAAGAGCATAGAAATTAGTGCCTTTTAGGGCTTATGGAGTCAATAATAGTAACAATATCACTTGGGAAATAAAATAATGATAATGCTTATCCAAGGGAAGAGGTAGATGCAAGAGGTGTTGGTACTTCAAGGCCTCAAGCACTTGACCCATTTAAGGGAGGTTTTGATAGAGAGTAGGCACTTCTAGGCCCTAGCGTACCATCCTTCCTTAGCTTTTTTGAAAGACAATTAATTGGTGATTAGAATGAGATTACTAGAGAGCTAGCAATTTAGGGCTCTAATAATCACTCCCAAGAAAATGTATAATTGGCAAGATCAAGCTAGTAAAAGGGTTATAGAGAGAAAGAAACATTTGTTGTTTCTCCCCTAGGGTTTAAACAAGCAATTTCATAATCTTAGACATGAAACAAGTAAATTTTACTACGAGGAAACAAGTAAATTTTACCACAAACATCCATTGCATGAATAAAAATGCAGATTTTCTACTTCACCAAGAATAATCAAGTCAAACCCTAGTTGAAGACCATTCCACCATGAAAAATGCCAAAATACACCACCATAAAGCTCTCCCAAGAGATGCACACTAGTTATTTCAGCCAATGACCCTTAAAGAGGGCGAAAATTTCAGACCACCACTTGTGTGTGATGAGCTATCCTCAAAATGAATGTTACTTTATGTCTATTTATACAAAAATTTGACCTTTAATTATTTTAGGTCAAAATATCAGGGACGTCCTGGCTAGTTTCTTACAAAATTAAATTCTAGACAAAATAAAATAAATTTGCATGTAAAGACCCTCCTAGGGGTGACGTCATGCCCTTCTAGGGTGACGTTGGACCTCTGTCATGGAACGTTGGGCCTCCAAAGGCCAAAACCCTATCCACACGTGCCAATAACCTCAGGATTACCCCCAAGGTGACAACCACTGCGTGTAGAAACGTTCAGGGCTGTATGGGTGACGTCCAAGGCCTCCAAAGGCCAACGTTCAGGTGGGAAAGGCATAGCCGCCTGGGTCTAGGTCCACCAAAGTGCTCCAAAGGAAACATCCTTCTTCTTCTTAGCAGAACCCCTTCATCTTCATCCTGCACCCTGGTTGGGGTCTCAACATCCATCAAATGAGCTTTGAGCCCTCATGAAGGTTCGAGCTAGTCATCTCTCCATGTACCTGTTCACCGGGCAAGGTCCTGCAAAGACAACAAGTACGCCCTCCAGGGGTCCATAAGTCACATGCATCATAATACGTAAATCACATCTAATAATTAAAACGCCCAAACATGTGCATTAAACCCCCTAAACCCAAACAAATGCTCAAAACATTATGCAACTTGACAAGTCTAGGGTTTGGAATGGTCTCAGGGTGTCCTATTGGGCCAATCTCCCTTAAGTCAAGGTCGTTTCTTAGTGGAGCTTGATCCAAATCATGCAAGCGTATGAGGTGGTGAGGAGAAAACCTTTGGGCATGGGGTGCATGTGATAACAGGGAAATGTAACACTCACGTATGGGTGCCTTTGTTGAGGGTGAGCTGCACCTTGTCATGGATGCAAATGTTTCCAAGCCCATTGATTGCCATTTATTCTTTTTATATTTGATTTCTTCTTTTAGCTTTCTTTCTTCATGCTGCAAGGAAGGAGTTGATGGCCACTGCCTTGGCTTGGTGACCAATTGGGTGATAGTGTCATACCGCTACATGTTATGGTCATGATAGGTCGGCTCATGATGAGACCTCCTATCCACCAACAAATGCCTTGAGTGTTTTATTCATATGTTGGTCCCCTTTTCTTGATGAGAAGCGTTTCAGTGCTTTCTCTGGGATCCCTGGGCAAAGCATCTCGAAGGTTTAAATTTGGCTCTTAACTTTTGCCAGCTACATTGCCCCCTGGGCCTTTAGCCCCTTCTTCCCATGAGGTAAGGTACAACCCTTTCCAAGTGGAGCCTTCCCCAATGCCCAAAAATGTGGATAGATGGAGGGGATAAAGATGGAAAATGGTAAGTATGGAGGGAACGAACGATGACTCTTCAAAGATCCACTAGGTAACAACCTATCCTAAAGGGAAACCAACTTACTAGGGCACCATGTGACCCTCCCAAGTTTGGACAAGGCAAAGAGCATAAAGTCAAGCAAACGTCATGAAATCAAGAAAGACTTAATGCAACATGTTCAAGTGGTTTAAATATCAGAGTGATACATACCATGATACCCAGACTCATTACCTCATGGAGTAGGACCCACTGCCACTTCAGGACCAAGCCGGTGTGATGAATACTGCTGCTGGTGATATGTGAACTGCACTGAAGAAAAGAGGGGCCCTCCGGGGCCATGCTCAAGTCGTCTGGCTCTCGACACTCCATGCCCAAGACCTGTGGGCCTCTAGACATGATCTCCTTAGTTACCCCTAGGTTTTGGGGGTAATAGGCTCAATGCCCCTCCTCCAAGATGGTGTGCTCTCCATCAAGTTGTTAGTCCATGCTTCCTCTTCCATGGTGGTTCATTGTCCAAGAGTCCTCATGCAAGATGCTCCTCTAACTATGTGCCACATGCCCTCTTGTGTGCCCGATGCTACTCTCATGTGTACCAATGTGGTCACAAAGCTCCAGTGCTCCTCCTCAACATATGTGTTTGGGTCCATCATCAAGCTCCAGGTATAGGGTAATGTTTATTTAATGTTTTTTAAGCATCCTCAAGTCAAGTTTCCAATCTCTAAGGTATATATCACATGGTCTTAAGCTCCAAGGACCAAGTGCCCTCCTCCAAGTGCTCAATGCTCCTCCTAGGTAGGTACTTTTCCTAATCGAGTAATTGACTCTCTCATTGAAGATTTTCCAGGTCCTAACAGGCTGCCAACTAGGTCTGTCTTTGACCTCAAGTTGGCTCTAAGTTTCAACTGTCTAACAATGGTTTGCTGCTATTTTATAACAACAAACTATTCAATAACTTCTTTGCTGTTCCGTTACAATTACATAGGCCAAATGGGTGCTCTAGCATGTAGTTTTGTCACAAGATGTTAGCACATGCATACAATAAGCTATATAACACACCTAGAGATCTTTTAGAGTTGAAATAATGCTGTTCTAAACACTAACATATATGAAAATGAACACAGGTATTTTTGGTCAACATGACCTTGGATAAAACCCCCCCGGGGAAAACCAGTTTGGAATGGAATTATATATATGTGGAAAATAGAAGGTGGAATACAACAAGTACATGAAACAAATGAACCTAATACAATAACAGCTTGTCTCAAGCTGCAACACAAGTCCAAGAGTGAGAGATGCGCCCAAGCATGGTGCGCCCTCCTCAAATATAGCTCTATCCACTAAAATGAAGCGCCCTTGCTCCCTGAAGCTCTGATGGAGAAACCCTAGCACCACAATGTGCTCTCGTGTGCTGCCTCTCTACTGAAACTGTCCTCAAAGCAATCTAACCACTGCAAGACCTCCTTGCTAGATGTATGCCCTCCTCCTCAAGTGCGCCCTCCTCCTAGCAAGAACAACCTCCACAAATAAGCTGGGCCCTAAGCTTTCACGAGCCCTCCATGAAAGGAGGCGTCCAAGCTCTCCTCTCCTAATGCTTCCATTCTCATCTTCTTGCCCTTCTCCAAACTCCTTTGGTGAACATACAAGTGAATAATGAGCTCTCCTTTGCCCTTGCGCCCTCCTTAAGGATGCATAAGGAAACCTAATAAATGGGTGAATGAGATCATCTCATCTCATCCCTAATCAATGGTTGAGATCATCTCAAGTAAATCTCAACTTAAAACCCACTTTACTTAAGTTTTCATAGTTTCACTTTATGTCCCTTAATTCACGCACAAAGTGAATTAATTGTCATTTTAGACTAAAATGACCAAATTTCACTTTTGACTTAAATCTCCTCAGTCAAAGTGAAATTAGACATAAGGTACATGGTACATGGTACAAAGTACTTCCCACATGTGTGTAGAAGCTCACAAACACAAGGGGACCACTTTCCAAGGTACCCAAATCTCAACACTCATTGCGTGCACCTAGTGGGTTAGTCATCACGCCAATTAGGGCAACAACCTCCAAGGTAAGGATGCCACGCCAACATTCTAACCAAGGTCAAGCAACCACTCAAACTAAGCCATCCATATGTCCATGTGCATTTCCAAGGGGCTAGGAGACATAGTGCTCTCCTAGTAAGGTGAAAACACTTTTGGAGTAAAACCCCAAAAGTTGACATCTAGCAAGGGCTTCCAATTTTACACATCGAAAGTGTAGATTGTAGATCTTAATGGAGGAGGTCGACTTGTGATGTTTTGTGAAGGTTATAGCCCCTATCGTTCCTCAATAACTTATTGAGCATAATAAGAACACTGCTAAATCGAAGAAAATAATTTGATTCAATGAAGACCATTTGATCCATCACATCACAGAGAAGAAGATGACAAAGGAGATGTATGATGGCCTTGGTCACTATGTACTAGTGTGAATATTTCCCACAAGATGTTGTTGAACAACAAGCTTATTGCCACATGCATGAACAATATAAACACAATGGCCATCTATTTGATGAAGATAACCTAGCACCTAGATCAACTCATTGCTATTGAGGTAAGGTGGAAGATGAAGACTTGGTGCCTGTTATCCCCGATTTCTAGGGATAACTAGGAGATCATGTCTCGAGGCCCACAGGTCCTAGACATGGAGTACCGAGAGCAGGATTGACCTGAGTATGGCCCTGTAGGGCCCATCTTTCTTCTTCTTCATCAGACTTGTCCTGTCAAGAGCAACAACATCCATCACCTTCGGCTTGGACTTATATCGGAAAAGACTCTTTCTCCATGAGGTAATTGGTCCAGGTATCATGGTATGTGTCATGTTTGATCATTATAACTTTCAGATATATGCGTTAGATCCCTTTCATTTCTGACGACTGCTTGGATCTTACACTAACCCACTTGACCATGGTTGGGGGGATGGACGAGGTACCCTAGCAAGCTTGTACCCATGGGTTTTGGTTAGCCACCAAGGGGGATTTTGAAGAGCCATCGTCTGCTCCCATCATATTATCATTTTTACATCTTATATCCCATTCACCTATCCCATTCCCCTAGTCCGGACATTAGGAAGACTTATTTGTGTGGTTACACCTTATCCTGTGGGAAGAAGGGGCTAAAGGCCCAGGGGATAAAAGCAGCTGGTAAGAGATAAAAGCCATAAAAAAATAAAACCTAGAGATGCCTCGCCCAGGGATCCCCGAGAAGGCAATAAAAAGCCTCTCGATAAGAAACAAGAGGGATCCGAAGAAAAATAATAAAACAAGACCTAGCCAAGAGGATGGGGGGTCTCATCACGAGCCAACCCATTATGTTCATAGGTACCTAGCAGTATGACATTGCCATTATCTGGTTACCACGCCAGGGCAGTGACCTTTGGTTGCATGGCCAAGGGAAAGGGGGTCTCATCACGAGCCAGCCTTATCATTTCTGCGAAAATACTCGTGTGTAACACTGTCAGCTCTGGTCACCACGCCAAGGCAGTGTACTCTAGTTAGACCTTGAAATAAAAAGAAAGAAAAAGCAATGAATAAAAGAAAGAATAAAGGCAATAAAGGGCTTGGAAAGAATTGCATCCATGACAGGTACATCTCGCCTCCTACAAAGGCACCCACGAATAATATCACCCTTGTCTTCCACTATGTCTGGACATCCTTTGACCACACCACCTCGTGTTACATGGCTTGGATGATATCTTTTGGGAACTTTCTTCTTCCTATGGATGCTGGCCCAATAGGGCACTTTGTCTTTTTCTTCGGCTTTGTATAGTAGGTCAGTGTAATGTCTTTGAGCTATTAGATGATATGCTAGGGGTCTTATGCATGCATTTGATAAAATTAATGATGAAATATGATTGACATTGCTATGATCCCGAGGACTAATGAGCCCATGGAGGGCGAAGTTTTTGATGTGCAGGACCATACCCGACGAACAGGTACCAGGTGGACCGATACACATGGGGAGATGATTAGTTCGGACCTCCATGGGGCTGAAGAGCCCATCAGATGGTTGCTGGGACCTCATCAGGGGCAGAGACAGGACAATGATTGATCGAGCATTTACACGAGAGAAGAAGAAGGACGTTTTCATCCAGGACGCCTTGGCTGAGCCCAGCCCTAGGGGGTTGACCCACTGCAGGTGGAACGTGTCCCTCTGTTGACCCAGGACGTCCTCCAGAGATCCTTGACGTCACCTCCAGTGTGTGGCAGCTTTACAGGGCAGTTTGGCACGTGTGGCAGAGTTTGGAGGCCCAGAGAGGGCCAACGTTTGTCTTCTAGTGCTGAGATTTGCCCTAAAAAGGGCCAACGTCTCCCTCAGAGGGGCTAGACGTCTTGCTTATTGCTCATTTAGGGTTTTATTTAGCAGTTAAATGTAAAACAGTATGATTTTTAGTAATCAGCCTTGTCGACTGTTTTAATGACCTAATTTTTAATTAAGGGTCATTGGATGATATAAATCGAGGATGTTTTCCCTCATTTTGACATAACACACTGGACTCACACAAGTGAGATCTGATTTTTGCGCCCTTCTTGGTTAGATTTGTTGTCTAAAGTGAGGCGCACTTGCTATTGGAAGGATATTTTTGGCATTTATGGAATTTCTCTCAAGGAAGGTTTACAACTAGGGTTTGCTTGTGCTTTTCTTCATGACATGCAAGTAAATTTTCTTGCAAAACTTCTCAAGTGAATGGTTGTAGGTATAATTTCTTGCATTTGCTTATTGTATTGCTGATTTAAAACCCTATGTAACAAGCACACAAGTAGGTTATTGTTACATGTCTCCTTGTTGAGAAATATTTTTCAGCCATTGAAGGAAAGAGATAGAGCCTAGCCTTTGCTACACTTGTCTTGTTTCTTCTGAGCTAGCGTTGAAGTCTATAAGTTGAAAAGAGGAGACTTCCTAGGCCCAGATTGCCTACACCTAGGGTTTTCACCTTCTAGGGTTTGAAAGCCTTGTTATTGCAACACTTTCTCCCTTAGACTTATGCTTTAGGCTAGCCGTTTTGCCAAGTTGATTTAGAGAAGGAGGAAAGAGCACGAGGCTTTGCTTAAGCAACACCGGAGTGAGCCTCTTTCCCCTAGGGTTTTGATTCTAGGGCCCTGCCTTTGCAGCACCATAGAACCCTACCTTCTAGTCTCTGAGTCATCATCCTTTCGAGACCTTGTGCCCTTATCTTTTGACTCCATATACCCTAAGGCACTGATTTGATCTCCAACATTGAAGCTTTAGCGTACAAAACTACCTTTAAAACTTTAGATTTTGAAACCCTAACTAACATTGCTAACCTAATTAAGGCTGACGTCATAGTTGAATATTTCATCTTGGCGCAACAAAACTGTGATATAAGCAATTAAATGATGATTTGAAGCTTTTATTGAGTAAATCATTGATTGGACTTATTGTTGGCTTAATCATCTCTTTAGATATTGATGAATTGATGGTCTTTCATAAGCTAATTGATAAAACGTTGACTTCATTTTATATCTATTGCATTGCTTATTGGATAATATCAGATAGTCATTGAAGTACTAACCCTTTTATAGCTTGCAAATATATATATATATATATATTGTATTGCTATTGTCTTGTTCCAGGCAGGTGTTTTCAATAGGGCATACACTTCATTTATTGGCTGATTAGCCGGACTATCTGACCTAGGTGGTAACCTGTGAGGAGGAAACTCTAAAATTTGACCTTGTATCTTCTGCCTCTTCAAACCCCAGGTTACCGGGGACGTCTCCCCTGGGTTAACCTCCCTAAACAGAAAGAACCTCCCCATCGAGGTGACATTGGGTGGGGAAGGTTCCTGTTACGCCAGTTTGCCTTCAATCATTTAGCCTTTGACCTAAACTACAAATTGTGCGATAACAATGCCCATAGCATTAAATGGGTTCTCGTCATCTCGGAAACCATTTGTTTGGGGTGTCTATGCTCGTGAGAATTTTTCTAACTTTGAGAAGATATAGAATGATTTCATCTAGTAGGAGAATAGAATGATTTCATCTAGTAGGAGAACATACTAGACATGGTTTTAGCTAGAGATGAGGAGATCGAGAACCTAGCCCTCATCGGGAAGATGAGGAGAGAAGGTAAGAAAGGAGGACTTGGAGGGTCAGAAGGGCAAGGAGGAAGAATCATAGTCTTCAAACCACAAGATGAAATACTCGAGTCACATGAAGTGTTTCAAGTGTCGGACGAGCCACTATGCATCTTAGTGTCTTGAGAGGAAGAAAGACAAGCAATTACAACAATGGGAGTTTGCAAGGAGTGTAGAAACTTTAGTTGGAGCGGATAAGTTGGTATCCAAAGTTGAGACAACTTTCCCCATGATATCGTGCCACCACTGTTTTTAGTGTAGGGTTGGTTTGTGGGTAGTGGAGCATCCAAACGCCTTACACAATGGTAGGATACAAAGGGATTGAACATGTCGTCCACTTCACTCTATGTTTGGAACAATAAACTAAGAAATAGGGCCAATTACCTTTCTCCTGCCCTATTATTATTTAAGGCCTCATTCAACTGCACGGGCAACCTAGATTGATATTGAGTTGAAAATCTAGGGTCCGTTGACATGACCTTCAACAAGAAGTTGTTCAATAGATTTTAAAAATAGGAGGAAGTTATACAAGTGGAGTTGGGCAATCATGCCACTTGTCCAGTTATTGGATTGGGCTTTGTCTCTTTTTGCATGCCTTCATGGATGTTCTTGAGCTATATGATGTCTTCTATTTTCTTGGTTTAATAAAGAGTCTTCTTTCAGTTTCTTGTATGATAGATCTATAATGTATGATTGAGTTTGATTGTTAGCAGTTGATCATTAAAAAACATTGCCCTAAGCTTGGTCGAGTTTTGGCCAATGAAGTTCGAGATGGTGGACTTCAAAAATAGGAGGAAGGTATACAAGTGGAGTTGGGAAATCATGCCACTTATCCAATTATTGGATTGGGCTTTGTCTCTTTTTGCATGCCTTCATGGATGTTCTTGAGCTATATGATGTCTTCTATGTTCTTGGTTTAATAAAGAGTCTTCTTTTAGTTTCTTGCATTATAGATCTATAATGTATGATTGAGTTTGATCGTTAGCAGTTGATCATTAAAAAACATTGCCCAAAACCTGATAGAGTTTTGGTTAGAGAAGTTTGAGATGGTGGCCTTTACTGCCTACTTGCTTATTTTTGAAGAGATTTTAGAGTACAAAAGGGAGCAAGAATCGAGGGTTATATTTCTTTAGGTTCACAGATGGTCAACATGATGACAATACCCCTAGTAGAGGGGAGGTTCAAAATGCGGTGATAGTATATTAGCTTGGTGGAGAACACTTCCCTCGTAAAGGGGGAGTGTTAAAGTTTTACCCGTGTTGCTATGAAGGTGTTCTTCCTTCAACAACATAGTAGTACACTAGAGTTTTCTCTCAGTAGAGAAATGTACACAATGGTAACCTTGGTCTCTGTGTAAGTGGGTTGGAGGCACAATCAAGAGTAACATCATCATGGTGCAATACTGATGGCATAGTTCACCTTGGGTTTTGTGAAACATTCGTGGCAAGTTGGAGGCAAATTGTTTGTAGGCAACAATTGTGTGAGGATTCACAACAACAATGGATATGTAGGTAGTGTTAGAGGCCACATGCATGCTGCATGCCAACCTTAGGTTCATTCTAGTTTTAACTTTTGTCATAAATTTAGAACAACACATCCTTTTCTTTTCTAAGAATAGTTTCTAATTTTATTGTTAAGTACAATGCTATTCTATTTTTGTTAGGGCACTTTGCATGTGGAAAGGCTCCAAGGATAGATGGGGCATCGATCCCTAGAAGTGAGAGATCCATACATGCATACATCCCATGGGGAAGAAACTTCAGATGGAAGCCTGGTTACTCGGTTGAACCTGGTGATTAGTGCGTTAGACGTAAGGAGCCCAACTTTGGACTGCTTAGAGCTAATTCGTCTGCTAGTTTGGTGGTGTATGTATTGTTTCTTGGAATGACAACTCCTCATGGGTCTCAAGGAGATTGGTCGACCACCTCGGGGGTTTGAGGGGAGAATTGAGGCCTCATCGATATGGAATATAAAGTTTCATGAATCTTTGCATGTCACTTGTTGCCTCAGTTAGATGGGATAACCGAGAAGAATGAGGTGATCCTACTGAATGCCTTTGATCGGGATGGAGCCCTGCGAAGATTGACATTTGTGTCCAAACACTTCTCTTATGAAAAGAGTAAGCATCTCTGGTCGGGGTAGCTAGAGATGGTGGAAAGGGAGCTTCCTAAGTCCCAAAATAAGCAGTAGCATCTCCCTCTTATCTCATAGTAGATGGGCATTAAAAAATGGGATGCTCCTTTGTCTTTGGCTCTTGTAAGTGGCATAAATGGCAAACCTTGTCCAACTACAGGATGTTGTGATTGGTCTCAACTAGGAGCTTGTGAGAGCCCACCTGAAATTGACCACAAGGGGGATCCTTAGGGAATCCATCCAATGTCTGTTCGTATACGGAGGTCGGACAATAAGGCCATCTCCCCACTCCAAAAGGTGCTTAGAATAAAAGGTCATATTTGGGCAAAGACTCTTAAGAGGTGCAATCCAAGTGACCTAGGTTTACTCTTTGTAAATGTCTTCTTTGATTACTTGCTTCAAGTCTTTCATAGATGTAAGGAGGTGACTTGGTGCGTCTAGGGAGTCCTCGAGAGAAGAGAGATGGTCTGGAGAGATGGCCATAGATTGAAATAACAAGAGGTCTTTGAGAACCAATATTGAACATGCTCTGGGGGGTTGGATGAGGTAATGGCCTTAGAAGAACGAAGTGCTAAATAGGGATATTGATCCCTCTCGAAGGTTGAGTCCCTAAAGATTTTGATTCTATGAAGGAATGTGACTAGTTGGAAGATGACCTTGAGTTGAAGAAGTTGGGCCTCGAACTCTGCCTAAACAATGGGTTAGGGAATACTCTGTTTGTATCAAAGGATGCCCTTGAGGAGAAGGGTTTGGGCTCTCTCTATCCTAGCCCAGTTGGTTTGAAGCAAACTCGACCCCCAATCCTTAGAACCATAAAGGACAGTGGATTTGATGATCGTGTCTAAGAGGTGTGTTGACGCTTAAAATCGCAATGATGAATACTGCTCGCAAATGATTGCTAAGCTCTATTATTTATTTATGATAATAATAATTAACTAGTAGGTGGGACGCCCATGTAGACTAATGGCACTATGATGGATGTGTTGCACTCATAGTTTGGTTTGCTGTTATAATGATGCCTACACAGTCTTCTACAGTTGATGATGCAAGTCATTTTTTTATTTGTCGTGACGACATAAGATGGTTGGTTGAATGTATCATTGCTAAATGGTTTTGATGGTTACTTAAACTTATCACAACATTATGGATAAAAGGATTATTTTTACAGGTGTTATGTTTATGCATTAAACATTGTTTGATTATTTTATATATACGATTTTATGCTAAAGGATGATATGGGAGCTTAAAACAAAAAGAGGAAGAAACTACGAATAAGTCCTAAGGTTATTGCAATAGGTGACAAATGAAAGGTTGATGGACCTAACTGCTAGACTATGCGCTTTGGTTAAAGGATTATATGTGAAACATATATGGTAATGTTATACATATGGTTGTTGTTAAAGTTTTGATATGATGTGGGGTGGCGCACTATGCAATGGATATAGCATTGAATATAGCAATGGATATGTGTTCGAATTAATGGTTGATGTTATGGTGTATAGGCTGGCTTGTACGTTGAATTGAATAGGGCTCGGGGAGGAAGCGATGTGCATTTACTGCACGTCACTCAAACAAACCTCGATCCCGTCACCCAAGCCATAGTTGCATTTGGTTTTTTCTGCTCTGGTGGTTGTGGAAGCTCCGCGATTTCTGGTTTTGAAAGGAAAAACATAGTCCAACTCCTCCCTCAAAGCGATTTTTCCAGGTATGGCTCCTTTACTTTCCATCCATGATGGTCCCTCTGTATTATGAATCGATTTTTTGGCTCAGGGTTGCATGAGGTCTGTGTTTTTTTTAAAGTTTTGACTGTGTATCAGTGTTGTGCATATGGTTTCTTCTGTGAATACTCTGGAATGTTGGTGTTTTAAAAGAAAGGAATGGATTTTATTGCTTTGAGAAGCCTGTGTATTGGTTATTGGTTTAAAACATGCCGGTTAGCTTGGGGTTTTACTCTGGTTCTCTGTGGAAAATTATGACAATGGTGTAATAAGCTATGAGTTTGGTGCGTGGGTTTTACAACAGTCTTGGTATGAAGTCGTTGTCACTCCTTTTCATCTCGGTCGTTGTTATGATTCATTTCTCCAGGTTGCAATGCAATTGTTGAGAGTTGCACTGTTCTTGCTTTGTTTTGGCCGAGCCCCGAGCTATCGTTTGTTCTGGCATTTACTTCACTATCACTGTCGTTGAATGAATGGCACAGTTGGGTTTTGGGCATCACCCAGTTCTTTAAATGGAAGTTCGTGTATGTGTTTGGTGGCCACGGGTTGTGCTCACGCGTTCTTCCACAGTGTTTTTAAGTGTTCGCTCCTCTCATCTCTGTTGTAGTGGCTGACTGATATGTTGGTAACCCTCACTGTCAAGATTGTTTTTGAAGGTTATAAACGTCCGTGGTGTTTGGAAAGAGCACGAGCTCTCTGTTTTTGCAAAATATTACTCCTTGATTACTTCTCTGTGACAACTTGTTTAAAAAAAAGGGGCACGGGCTCTCTGTGTTTTCGAGGATTCTTCCTTGATTAAGCCAACTCTCGTTACCTCTCTGCAATAAAGTTTTAAAAGAGCACGAAATGTCTGTGTCTCAGAGACTATATCCTGTGGTCAAGCTTTTGCTCTTAACCCCATTACTGTGTTAAACCCTAGCACGATCATGGTCTCGTCAAAGTTTAAAAGACACCTATGTGTGCCTGGTTTGTTGAGCACGACTTGTTTTTGGTCTATCGAGCACAAATTGGTTCTGTTGAGCTCGACTTGTTTTTGTTTCTACTCGGGCACTTTTTGGCTCTGTCAATTGTTGGGTAACTCTTTTAAAGGAAGTCTGTACATGTTCGATTTTCAAAAAGCTCAGGCTCAGAGTTGCATGATATTGGTTAACTGCTATTGTCGAATCAAGATTTGTGTTGATTATATGAATGAACACCAGTGTGTGATTGAATCAGGGCTTGATCATGAGTTTTGATGAGAGTGGATCGTGTCAATCAGTGTTGGAAAGTCGACCGTGGGTGGTTAATACTGGGTCTATTATTATTTGATTTCAAGAAATAAATATTGGATATGGATGTTTGGAATAACTGTGCATATTATATTTCGTTTTTAAAAAGAAAAAGGGTTAGCATTGGAGCATGGAAGACCGTGGTTCGAAGGGTTATGATGTTATTGTGAAATTGGCAATGATATTAATATGATGTTACATAGTTATTGTATAAGATGCAAAGATTGATATAATTGAAGAATTCTGGGCAATTGGATTTTTTTTTTATTGAAGTCAGCGAGCATTCTCTCTGTAAATAAGGGACAGTTAAATGATTTTGGTTTTAAAGTGGATGCTTATTGGATTGTGGTCTGAACAGAATTATGGTTGTTGTTTGATTTAATTTATTTTTTATGAATAGTATCCGTATTATTCCCTTTCATACTATCACTTTTTCGCTCATTATACCCCCTTCACGATCCCAATTTCATTTTTACACGCCCTATTCTATTAAATAAATTAAACACTCTGTATGGCAGTGATAAAGATATGACACAAAAATAGGTGGTAGCTGATATATTTTGGTATTGATTGCACAATTAGTTATTTAATGAATTGTTGAACAATACTCGTGTTCTTACTCCCTGTAATGCTACCACTTTTTCGCTCATTACAATCCTTCTAGATATCCCATGAACCCTATTTCACCCCCTGCTCACTTGGAAATTATTAAATAATTTATTATGGATTGAATTGCGTCTTATGTCAATTTTTGAGCCAAACTTTGTTTCATATAAAGAGAATGTCATGTATGGTCTGTTAAGGGCTAGTTGCTAATGAATTGCTGCATACAAGATGAGTTTCTTCAACAGAGGCAGTCATGGCAGAAACAATAGGGGAAAAGGTAACTAGAACAGAGGGCCTAGAAGGCCCAGATTCTCAATTCATTTTGATGCCAATCCTTAGGAGTTGAACCAACTTTTTCAAGCTGGGTTCTTCAATTGGATTGGGCAAGGGATAGTTCAACCCCGACCAGACATGCCTCCCTTCCAGCCTCAAAATATCCCTGGTATTCCTGTGCCTCCTCATGTATCCATGCAACCAAAAGTTCCTGAGAATGATGGATGGCAGGAGATTGTTCATCCGACAGTCTCCCATCATCGGGGCTGGACCAACTTGTCATTGCCTCCTCCTCCTCCACTTGTAAATCCTAATGCTCAAATTGCCCATGTACATTCACCTGTTCAATCCTCTCATGCTAGCAAGAGACTTAAAACCGAGGTTCCCCATGTACAAGACAGGTAAAGCTGTTGCTTCCCCCTCATCTCCTTCAAATGACTCATCAAAATCAGTGTCCTCCCGTATGCACCTGAAGGACGATTGCTCCCATGTTATTAGTGAGATTAAGCCTTAAGGTTCGAACCAACCTAAGGCTAATTCTGGGAAGTCCAAAGGGGACAACAATGACAGAAGAAGGATTGTCTCTCAAAGTGGCAAATACAGATTTTAATTTATGTATTTATGGTTGATTTGTTGAAGACAATGGACTGCAGAAAGTTTTGGACAACAAACTATTTTTTGGATAATGTGGTTATTTACATAATTTGGATATAATTTGAATTATTTCTGATATTTAATATTCAAATTTTGGAAATATTTAGGGGAGAATAGAAGGAGAAAGCAATACTAAGGTTTGCTCATTTGTTTTCATGAGATAGTTCAGTTTTCATTCATTCTTTAGTTCATTAAAGGCCTAATTCACTTTTTGACAGCATGGTCCTATTGTAGACAACAAGGTTCAAAGCTGAACCATATCATTCAGATGCTTGTTTCAGAGGTGTTGATCTATTTTCGATAGTCTGTGTATATTTGTTTGTTTATGGATTAAATTTCATAACTGATAAAGGATATTGTGTAGAGTCAAGTTGGCAGCAGTCTGTAGCAAGCTGATCCAGATTTTAAAGTTCAGTTTTTACTTCTTGTCAGAGTCCTTTTGTATGGTTTTCATCGGGGATATCTAAATTCGACTTTGGTCCATGCCCTCACAGGGATTTTATAAAGAGAAAGATACTTTTGATTTCTTGAAATGAAAGAAAGCGATTGCTATTCCGTCTCATTTGTGTGAATCTGTGACTTGTTTACTTTTGCTTTTGATCTCCACATTTATTTTCTGTAATTTGTATATTTTCAGAAAATTATATAAAAATTTCATATTTTGCAACAATCTTTTCATTTAAAATTCAGCCTAAGCCCTTGTAATTAATACTTGTGGATTGGGAAATATTTTTTTTGAGGCTATAAAACATAGGGTGCTATTCCCCACTATCTTGTCTTAGCCAGGCGGGATTCGAAAATGCTTGAGTAAGATAAATCATATCTTTTCCTCAACATTTATTTGGCGACCATACTGGGGAGATCCTCTATATCTCTCTGGTTGATTATATGCTTGATTATCATTGAATATATTTTATATTTCTGCTTTTGATTCTTTGACTGTTTTCTTTTCTTCATGATAGTAACTGTTGCAAGGCAACCCAATATTGAGCCCGGTCTTAAGGACCAGACCAACATTGCTTTAACCTTATTCAATACCATCTTAGAAACCGCTAACACTCGGGTTGAGCTTGAATGCTCGTGGGCAGTGATTGAATAAGACATAAGTGTCCGAGAACGCTGGGAAGCTAGGAAAAGACAGCTTAGGAATCAACCATAGCTTTCTTTTTCCTAAAGTTTTGATCTTCTTTTCATGTCCTTAAACCCTCACATCTCTAGGAGAAGAAGAGGTTTATCACTTGAGATCAACCCTATTGCTGAAATAGGAAGAAGAAACGTTGTTTTTTCAACTCAACAAGGTACTCTAAGGAGAACTTTGTCTGATTCAACCAGTTCGACTTTCTCTCTCTTACCTATCGTTCACAAGATGGCATCTAGCGGTGGCTCTGGTGGCACTGGAGGTGCTTCCTCATCTCAACCTTCAACCTCGTCAGTGATTGGTAGCTTGTATAGCCATCAAGTCCCTGTCCAATCTACCACCAATCCCACTAAGGTCATAAAGAAGTATGGTCTCTTTCAATTTGAAGAAGATGGTACTACTACTCCTTGGCATGTTTCCTCTCCTTTGAACATAACACCTGCTACTCATCCACTTCCAAAATTCAAGGAGCATCTCCCTAGGTTTTCAGGAGATAACACGGTCACTACGAATGAACACTTGGTGGCATTTTCTAATCCCTGTCACAACATTGGAGCCAATGACAATGACACTTGAATGTGCTTATTTGTTAATTCCCTTGAAGGGAAAGCAATAACCAATTTCTTTGATCTTCCTCCCAAGATTCTTTCCACTTGGGAGGAGTTAGTTTATTGGTTCAAATCTACTTATGGGCAGTCTAAGAGCCTAGCCAAGCAGTTACGGGAGTATAATAACATTGCTTATATAGACGGTGAGACTATCAAGTCTTTCAACTTACGTTTCACCAAGTTATATAACCAAATTCCCAAACTTATTCGCCCATAGAACCAAGCCGCTTTTATGCATTATTATAATTCTCTACCTTCTCCCTACTGTCATAGGCTTGAAGAAAAAGCTATCGACAATCTTGATTCCGCTCTGCATACTTGTTTAGAGTATGAAGAACAACTTGAAAGAACAGGTCTTCCCTAGGGTGACTCAGTTAAACAAATGAACATGTTCGCTCTCTTACAACTTGTACAAGACATGAATAATCGAATGATATCGTATGAGCGAAAGGGAAATGTCCCTTCACTTACCCTTGGGGCCTCATCTTCTTCTTCACCTCCCTTTAGGAATCCTAATGAAAACAACTTTCAACCTAAAGCCATCATGCTTCGCAGTTGGTGTAACTTTTGCGAGGAACACCATGAGGAAAGTACTTGTGAGGTAAAGAAGAGTGCCAGAGATAAGATCTTTGGTAAAAGGCCTGAAACTACTATTGCTGTCCTAGATTTCGCAGAACTAGAGGATGTCATAATCATAAATACTAGGAATAAATCCTATGCTTCGAAAGGTAAATATGACCCCCCTCGCACTTCTTCTAGCCCAAGCTCATCTTCACCAACTGCTACTGTACATGTTTGTAAAACTTCTGACAGTCAAGGAACTCCCTCCCCTCTTCCCTCTTCCAAATACAACATTCTCAATCAATTGGCTAATATTAAAGCCGATGCTACCCTCTTGGACATGGTTGCCGTCCCTGAGCAACAAAAGCATCTGAAAAAATTCATGGAAGGAAAAGCTTCCATTGTAGCCAATCTCTTCGAAGAGGTAGATGAAGAGGACTCAACTGTAAATAAAGTATGTGTACATAATTTTAGACACTCTGTAAAAAATCCTCTGTTTTTTTATTTCTGTAAAGATTATGGACAAAATAGCCCATTGTTGTTTGATTGACGACAGTTCGGGCCCAACCATAATGTCGAAAATTATTATGGAAGAGCTAGGCTTGTCTTGTACAAATGAAAATGCCAGAAGAATGCTCTCTTATAATAGTTTACAAGAATCGACCATAGGTGAAATCAAGGACGTGACCTTGGTTTTGTGCGCGCATCCTGAAACAAGGACAACACTTAATATTCATGTAATTGACATGCCAGTGAGTAATTATTCAATCATCTTAGGAAGAGATTGACAAGCCTTGACAGGTGGATACCTCTCACTCGACGAGACACACTTATCCGTTCCTCGGAATGGGAAGAACATCATAGTCCTAAGGGAGGGAAGAATTTCACCTTACATAGAAAGTATCCCACAATCTAATGTAAATTATATTGAGGAGGACCTAGGAGTGTATTCCATTTTTGTAGATGAGGACAACACTACCTTGGAACAAATCAACCTAGAGGATGGGATGTGGCATATGCACTTTTTGATGGTTCATGCTCCAATGGAGGAAATGGAGCTGGCATTATCTTGTACTCTCTTGTGGGTAAAATTCACAACTTTTCCTATAGGTTAGAATTTGCTTGCACAAAAAACGTCACCGAATTTGAAGCGTTACTGCTAGGCATTGAAAATGCCTATAATTTAGGTTGTGGTCACCTTACAGTTTTTGGGGACTCTGAACTTGTTGTAAACCTTGTATGTAAGATATATTCTCCTAGCAACAAGTTAATGAAACGCTACACCCAAATTGTTTGGGCGCTTATCTCGAATTTGCTATCTTTCAACATCACTCATGTTAAAAAGGAATTGAACTCAATGGATGACAGGTTAGCTGTTTTTGCAGCCTCTCCTACTCGACAACTTCTGCCACAAAGACCTGATTGCAGCTTTCAATCTTTGTATTGTCTTCATATCCTCGACAATGTAGAGTCATGTCAGGTCTTCCCTAGTGATGAGAGCATTTGTGCTTTCATCCAACATGAACCTTATAAGCCTAAGGAGATTATATCAATGGAAGATAACAAAATTCCGAAGGGCTTGACTCCTCTAGAAAGTTCATTTTCATCTTGACTCCTCTAGAAAGTTCATTTTCATCGAGTGATATAGGCAACAAAGAAAAATATAAAGAGGAGTCGAAAGGGAAAATGGGTGAAACCATTTCCTAGAACGTTGGGACACCCGATTGTCCAAAGAATGTTAAGATATGTGCCCAATGTTCTGATGAAGAAAAACTGAAGTTCACTGAGTTACTTGGTGAATTTCAAGATGTTTTTGCTTGGTCTTATGAGGATCTTCGTGGTTTTGATCCTGCTCTTATACATCATGCCATTCCTATCAAGGAAGGCATAAAACCGATTAGGCAAAAACAAAGACCCATTAACCCTGCACTAGAAGCAACTATTCGGAAGGAGTTGGAAAAACTCTTGAAAGCTGGGATAATTTTCCCTGTTAAGTATTTTGAGTGGGTTTCCAATTTGGTTCCCGTTCAGAAAACGATTGGTTAGATTAGATTATGCGTTGATTTTTGCGAATTGAATAGAGCTAGTATAAAAGACCATTTTCCTCTCCCTAATATGGAAATGATTTTGTAGCAAGTTGCAGGGTCACAGATGATGCCCTTACTTGACGGTTTTTTGGGTTACAACCAGATCAAGGTAAAAATGATAGATAAATATAAAACCACTTTTATTACATGTTGGGACACTTTCGCTTATGAACGTATGCCTTTTGGCTTATCTAATGCAGGTGCCACTTTCCAAAGAGCTATGCAAATAGCTTTTGATGATTTGATCGGCAAAATTATTCAGATTTATCTTGATGACTTAACTGTGTATTCAAAAAACCGATCAGATCATTTTGGTCATCTTAGAAAGATTCTCATGCGATGCAGGAAATTTGACATTTCTTTAAATCCTTCTAAGTCTATCTTCAACGTTACCAAGGGCAAACTCCTTGGACACATTGTCTCTGATTCAAGAATAAGCATAGATCTCGAAATGATTGTTGCTATCCTAAATCTTTCTGCTCCTACTTCCAAAAAGGAGGTTCAAGCCTTTATGGGTATTATCAACTTTGTCCGTAGGTTTATTCCTGATTTTGCTGTAATGGTCAAACCAATTCACAATCTTCTTAAGCAAGATCGCTCATTTTCTTGGAAGGATGACGTCGAAAATGCTTTCGTAAGGATCAAGAAGGCAATCAGTTCCGCATCGGTTTTGGCGAAGCCAGGTTTTGAGAAAGAATTTATTATATATACTAATGCCATAGAGGAAGCAGTTTCTGCTATCCTCATGCAATGTGATGACCAAGTTAACGAGAAACCAGTAGCTTACATGAGTCAAAGCTTCTCAGATGGTGAATTTAAATATTCTTATATTGAAAAACATGTTTTCGCTCTTGTTAAAGCTGTTGAAAAATTTCGCCACTTTATCTTAGGTAAGCACACGCTGGTAAAAGTCCCTTTATGTGCTGTCAAGTTTTTGCTCTCGCAGACATATCTTTTAGGGAAGCTTACACATTGGCTTGCCAAGATCCAGGAGCATGATTTAACTATCATGACTTCTAAAACCATTAAGGGACATGACTTAGACCTTCACTTAGCTGAGCATGCATAAGCAAGTGAAGAAATTGATGAACAAGATAGCTCTCTGTTAGCACTATTTTATATTGACAGTCAAATCCTTCCTGTAGATGAACATCCCTGGTACAAGGATCTGGTGTATTACTTGCAAAATCAAAGATGTCAAGATAACTTTTAGATACTCATCAAAGGAGAAGGCTCCGTCTTGAATCTTCCAGATATGTCATTTTAGGAGACTTCTTGTTTAGGAGATCTGCCGATGGTATGTTACTTCGTTGTGTGAGTAATGAGGAAGCACAAAGATTGTTACAAGAGACTCATGGATCTTCAGATTCTGTTATTCATGTAGGAGGCCATTTTTCTGCTAAAACTACTGCTTTTAAAATTATCAGGAAAGGGTACTATTGGCCTTCAATTTTTCGTGATTCTTATAATTTTTCAAGTTCTTGTGACAAGTGCCAGAAGTTCTCTTGGAAATAACGTCTTTCTGCTATGCCTTTACAACCTGTCCTCCTTGACTTTCCTTTTTCAAAATGGGGTCTAGATTTTATTGGTCCTATTAATCCTCCATCTTCAGTAGGGCAAGTTTTTATCATGACAGCCACAAACTATTTTACGAAATGGATTGACGCTGTCCCACTTAAGCATTTGTAGGATGAGCAGGTGATTTCTTTCCTTGAGACTAATATTTTTTCCAGATTTGGTCTTCCTTTGGAAATTATTACAGACAACGGTCCCGCTTTTATTTCTGCTAAACTGACTCAGTTTCTAGCTAAACTGGGGGTTAAACATTTTACCTCATCAACTTATTATCCCCAAGGAAATGGGCAAGCCGAGTCTACTAACAAGAATCTGGTTAGAATTTTCAAGAGGCTCATTGAAGATAAGCCTCGTCAATGGCACACTCTCCTCACTTGCGCCCTTTGGGCAGATCGCACTACCACCAAGGTGAGCACTGGTTGCACTCTTTTCCAGCTTGTTTATGGTCAAGAAGCCATTTTGCCTACCGAGCTGGAACTTTCTTCTCTAAGGCTGATGCTACAGGTTGAAGAATTAAATTCTTCCAATATCTCTCAAAGTATGAATGCACTCTTGGCTTTAGAGGAACAAATAATGTTTGCCTTGGATAACATAAAGAGAAGACAACAAACTGTTAAAAGATATTTCAATAAAAGTGCCAAAGCTGTCAAATTTAAGGTTAATGAGAAGGTATTGCTGTGGGATTCAACTCATGCTGATAGAGGAAGGCATTCGAAGTTCCAAAAGTTATGGCTGGGTCCTTTTAAGATTGCTTTTGTCCCGGGTGCAAATTCCTATATCCTAAAGGACTTAGAAGAGAGATTGTTTTCCTATAGCACCAACGGGTCCCACTTAAAACACTATGTGGAACCAACCTGAAAGTTTAAATCCTGTATGGAATGTTTTCTATATTATAGTTTTGTGTTATTGCTTTGATTTTACTTTGCTGTTATTTCTTTCTGCTGTTTATTTCTTTATTTGACTTCTTTTCTTGTTAGAAATAAAATTGTTGGATCACTTTTTCCACAACGACGCTATTATGCAAGTATTGTTAATCAATAACAATCAGGTTACACAGCTGTCATGATGTTCTCCCTTGAAGACATCATTGAAATTGTTATCTGCTTCAACTGCTGTTAGACAAGATAGTTGGTTTTATTCCCTATTCTGCTTTCCTTTTCTTCCATCCGCTCCAAGATTCAAAAAAGCACACTAGAAAATTTTTCTCCTTGAAGTCAAGAATGCTTTCACTATGATTAATCAAATGATTATGCATACAGGGATAAACCCCCTCATGCTTAACACTTTCCATGAGTTATTTCCAAAATCCCAAATCATTTTTTCCCTTAAACCGCTCACTTCCCCCTATTGCATTATCAATTTGATGTCTATTTCCTTGATCTAATGTTCACCTGGTCTGCGAAACCAGACAATCTGAGTTCTTAATCTGTTGGAAACAGATTTCCCTGTGGAGTCGCCAGTTTGTTGACGCTTAAAATCGCAACGATGAATACTGCTCGCAAATGATTGCTAAGCTCTATTATTTATTTATGATAATAATAATTAACTAGTAGGTGGGACCCCCTTGTAGACTAATGGCGCTACGATGGATGTGTTGCACTCATAGTTTGGTTTGCTGTTATAATGATGCCTACACAGTCTTCTACAATTGATGATGCAATTCATGGTTTTATTCGTCGTGGCGACATAAGATGGTTGGTTGAATGTATCATTGCTAAATGGTTTTGATGGTTACTTACAACTTATCACAACATTATGGATAAAAGGATTATTTTTACAGGTGTTATGTTTATGCATTAAACATTGTTTTATTATTTTATATATATGATTTTATGCTAAAGGATGATATGAGAGCTTAAAACAAAAAGAGGAAGAAACTATGAATAAGTCCTAAGGTTATTGCAATAGGTGACAAATGAAAGGTTGATGGACCTAACTGCTAGACTATGCGCTTTGGTTAAACGATTATATGTGAAACATATATGGTAACGTTATACATATGGCTGTTGTTAAAGTTTTGATATGATGTGGGGTGGCACACTATGCAATGGATATAACATTGAATATAGCAATGGATATGTGTTCGAATTAATGGTTGATGTTATGGTGTATGGGCTGGCTTGTAGGTAGAATTGAATAGGGCTGGGGGAGGAAGCGATGTGCATTTACTGCATGTCACTCAAACAAACCTCGACCCCGTCACCCTAGCCATAGTTGCATTTGGTTTTTTCGGCTTTGTTGGTTGTGGAAGCTCCGCGATTTTTGGTTTTGAAAGGAAAAACACAGTCCAACTCCTCCCTCAAAGCGATTTTTCCAGGTATGGCTCCTTTACTTTCCATCCATAATGGTCTCTCTGTATTATGAATCGATTTTTTGGCTCAGGGTTGCATGAGGTCTGTGTTTTTCTTAAAGTTTTGACTGTGTATCAGTGCTGTGCATATGGTTTCTTCTGTGAATACTCTGGAATGTTGGTGTTTTAAAAGAAAGGAATGGATTTTATTGCTTTGAGAAGCCTGTGTATTGGTTATTGGTTTAAAACATGTCGGTCAACTTGGGGTTTTACTCTGGTTCTTTGTGGAAAATTATGACAATGGTGTAATAAGCTCTAAGTTTGGTGCGTGGGTTTTACAACAGTCTTGGTATGAATTCGTTGTCACTCCTTTTCGTCTCGGTCGTTGTTATGAGTTTTTCTTGAGAATAGACCACCCAAGAAACTTGAGTCTTTCTTTATTCAACCAAACGTCGAAGTTTGGCAAGCCTTGTAAATTTTTTATGAATTTATGAATTGGACTGTCATGGTGGAAGGCCAACCACTGCTCATAATGATCTGGAATTTGTAAATTGAAGTTGGCCCCCATATTCCCATTATCTTATATCGAATCATCTGATGGTTGAGAGGTTGGAAGTGGAACTGTTAAGGACACTACTTCACTGTTCTCATCAAGGTTGTCGAAGATCTTCTCTGAAGAGATGGTTCTTCGGGAGGCGGGTGGGGATTTGAATTATCTGGATGTTCAACAACTTCAAACTCAAATTCCTCCTGATCAACCAATGACTCATCCTCAATCTCTTCCGAAATTTCCAAATGAAATTCTTCTTTATGCTCTTTGTGAAGTTCTAGCTTTATAAGATTCGAATATCCAATGTAATTACTTGCACTGGCAAGGTGAGCTTTCATGGTTTTTAACTGATTTACACAGACGAACTCTGTGGCTTTAATAACCTCTATTAATTCCTTGATGGGAGCATCTATCTTAATATTTGAATTGACTGTTTTTATATTTGGAAGTTCCTTCTCCTTCCATTTTTCCATAAAAGCATTAGTCAATTCTTTGTAAGTTTTAACCTGTTTATCCTTAAGTTCTGTAAACCAATCAAGATCATCATCATCAAAGGACAAGATAAACAATTTCATTCCCACATCTTCATGCCAAGCATTGTTACACCTTTTAGCAAAGCAATGAGAAGCCCTGTAAACATGATGCCTAACATCAACCACATTATTACCTTGAAAACAAGACAACTTTTGTAAAGCATTTTCTGGAATCACATGTGGATAACCAGTTTTTGTAGAAAAATCAATAGGTCTATAAGGATCATCCATTTCTAAACTAGATTCATTAAACAAAAGAAAAAGGTCTACAGAAATGGACTGGGACCCCAAAAATTATTAAGGATCCTACGAGAAGAAAGCTTGCCTAACCTCCTCCAAAAACCCTTTCAAGTTCAAGGATGAAGCTAAGAAAACCGTGAGCTCCTTCTTGAAGAATACTTTGTCAAATTATTTTGAAGTGGAGTCGCCAGATGATCAAGTTTATTCTAAACAAACAAGTAGCATCAAACAAAGCAAAAACAAAAAGAAAAACAAAAAGTGGTACTCTGGGAATAGAAAGACTTGTCCTCGGCAACGACGTCAAAGATGTTATCGTCCTAATACACACCTACAAGCGTGGAGAAGTCTCCAACCCACTTGGTGTGTCCTTGGAGGCACAAACCTAAGTTTAGACCCACTGTCACCTCGATCTAGACTCCTTCCGTCTAGGCTCACTTCTAGGGAAGCCAAAGGGGGTAGACCCTATTAAACTATGTGAAGTTTTTTATTAAAGTTCTAGGAGTTAATTGATTTATTGATTAGGGAGTCCCAGCCCAATGACAAACAATCGTGCAGATGCAATATTTCAATGACAAACAAACCTTTTACTTTAACAAAACAAGAATTAGACCAGTGCCTAAAGATTACCCAATCCCAATTATTCCAATATACACAAAGAAATATACATACACAAAAGAAATATACTTCTACAAGAATAAAAAGAATTTATGAGATATCTACACAATGGATATGAAACACAACTTTATACTTAAAAGAATTATTTCACAGAAATAAAGAATGTTTCCAATAAATTATAAAGAATACTTTGGAAAAAATAAATATTGGCAAGTGAAGATTTTGCTTGGAAGGAATGAAATATAAAAGTGCTTGAAACAACTTGTTTGAAAGGAAATAACAAAACTTGAAATGTAGAAAATGTGAGTTGAAAGTGTTGTAGTGTGTAGGTTACTTTTAATAGATTTTTAGGTCTCGCTTTCAATTAGGGGCAATTAGATGTGAAAGTTGTAGGCCTAAGCTATGTTACTACCCCAAATCCTTATCCCTTCAACCAAGAGAAAGTGCTGGGTGCTCAACAAGGGAACAACAAGGTTCCCCTTTAGCTCCGCAGGTCAAATCCAAGATGCTTGGGCGCTCAACAAGGAGGACACTTAGTGCCGTGAAATCGTCCTCGGCTTCAACCCCTTCTAGCCTCCCAAGTCACCATTTTTTAATGGTTTTAGCAATAATAGAATTAGGTGCCTAAATAGACTAGCCGCATAGTCCTTTGCCCTTTCTCTTTACCCAAGATCCACAAAGTGGCAAGGGGAGGGAATGCGGGGCAAGAGTTTGATTACTTTGTCAAAAAAAAGAAATTATAACTAGTCGTCACGATATTGCTAGGTGGCAAAGCCACTCACATGCAAGGTGTGGGTACAAATGAATAATTGAAATAACTTGAAACAAATTGAATGAGCAATCTAGCCACACAACTTTGCCTTAAGGGCAAAGGTGGGCAAAATAAAATGAATTTGCAAACCTCACAACTATGGCACAATGTGGAGGGAAAACTTACCGATTTTGTGTCAAGGTGGCTAAATAATTTGGAAATAAAATAGAGCAAGCTAACACTAGCCACTCAACCTTCTCTTTGTGGGAGAAGTGGGGCAAACAAATTAAGAAAAACAAAAAATTAAATTCCTAACTAGCCAACACGATTTTGCAAGTGTGGCTAAGCCACTCACATGCAAGGTGTGGGCGTAAACAAAGCTTGAAAATAATTTACAATTTACAACTTATGAAAATGATAAAATAATGCAAGCCCAAGAGACTCTCTTGGGTTGCTTACAATGATTTGGAAAACAAGAAGAGGGAGAAGGTTTTGCACCAAGGCCTTTGGATGCTTCCTTGAGCTCCTTGTGGCCAAAATTAGGTAGTACCTCCCTTTGGATTGGCGAAAACCTGCAAAAATCAACAAGTATAGTGTACTGGAAATTGCTAGAAATCACTTCAAATGTGTTAGTAGTTGTTAGTATCTAGAACATAAAACTTGATTAGATTGCAAGATTTAGAAGAGAAATAAGTGCAGAAATTATGTAAAAGAATGCTGAAATAATATCAGAAATATTAGTGAAGAGAAATGATACTATTGGAGTTCTCCTTTCCAAGCTTTGGTAACCTACAAAGTTGTAAATACTTGCTACACAATGAGGCAAGAAAGTGAGTCCTTTAAAATGGTCTACAAACTACTTTGCAAACTCAAAGAAAAACAACTTACATAGATCTACAACAACACTACTATAGATCTATCCCCAACAAAATACTTTGCTTGGGGTTTTTCAAGTAAAACAATGTGTGCAAAATAACTACAAACTGCAGAAATATTACCTCACAAGAACGACAAAAATACTCCAATAGAACACCACAAGGACACCAAGAGTTCTTCCAAAGCTTCACTTCTATTATTGAAAATAATGGCTGCAAAATGGCAACAATATTACAAGAGAGAAAATGAGGGAAGAGCAAGAGAGAGTGACGAGAAAATTGGGCAGCATGGAGTTGCTATGAAATTAAATCCAAAAAGAGGAGGGGTGAGCTTTCTTTTAAGGGAGAAAAGCAAGAGAGACCCCCCTTGCATGCTCTCCAAGTGTTACTCCCAAAAGAGGGAAGCTCACTCAAGGGGGGGGGGTGGACACCATGAGAGAGGGGAACTCTTATTAGGAGAGGAAACTCAAAAATGGAGGAAGAAACCCCCTCTCCTGAGTTTAAACCTCTCTCTAAACCCCCAAGGGGTCACCCAAGGTGTGGAATGGGTCCCCCATGTGGTCCCCATCACCAAATGGCCAATCTAATGGAGATGGTGAGTCCTACAAGAGACAAATTCGCCCCCCTCTCTAAAGTGAAGTTGTATGAGGGGTGGGAAAGGGGGAATTTGATTTATTTGACCCCTTATTACATAGAAATGACTTAGGAAACAACTTTTTCCCCTTTTCTCATGTTTTACAACGTTTGACAAAATTTGGCATTTTTAATTTAGCCAATTATTTGCTGATTTTTGACCGACTTAGACTTCTCAAGGACATTGACTTAGCAAAACTTGTCCAATTGAGCTGAAATTTGGTCCAAGGGTGTAGGGGGTCATAAGCCATTTGTTTTGAGTACTCACAGCCCTATACAAAATCCCCAAGGACCAAATTTTTACATTTTATATCAAAAATAATTAAAAATTCCCAATTTATGGAAATTTTAATTATTAAAAAATCCTATCAAAACTTAATGGAATTCCGCAAGATTCTAGGAGATGTCTAGCATGGTCACATACAACACTTTAAACCCTTAGCTACCTATTGGGCTTGATCATTAGAACACCTTTCACCACTTTGGAGGAAATTTGAGTGAAAAACTCAAGTAATTAAAATCGTTGGAAAAACAAAATTAATTACACAAGGAAAAAAAACACTCGATGAAAGGACTTCCTTAATGATAAAGTCCTAGGCCACTAAATCATTACAACTTGACCCATGCTAACATGTTACATTACAAAATTTTTCCACGTAGGGTAGCGAACATTCTATGGAGAGAGAAATAAATTATGGGGGCAGAATTGCCCTGCTGAGCCATAGGTCTTCAAACTTGTTGTACCACAAGGTACATATCTTCAAGGTACATGACGTTGACACCTAGTCGAAATAGGTGGTCAATAGGTGCTTTGACCCTGTTTTGTGACCTTTGACAGTTGATGATCAACTTGGGTAAAACCAAGGTCACGATTTTCAATGGGTCGAAGAAGGTTCTCTCGGATTATCATTTCTTTTTTAGAGGGGAGGAGATCGAGATTACTAACACCTACTTTTACTTGGGCGTGCAAGTCTTAGGGCCTCGTTTCAGTTTGAGGTATGCTTTCCAACCTTGGATGATCAAGTGCTATGGGTACCTAGCCCTTCTCGAGAGACAATGTTTCCTTCACCATTTTCAGGACATTCAGTCCAAGATGTCTCGCATGGACATACTCATTTGGTCCATAGTGCTTTATGTTTTAGAGGCTCAGGGGCCTTGTTTACTAGAGTTTTGATTGGGCCTCAACCGAGAGAGTGTAGAGTCTAGACCCTTGTCCTTTTATGCATTATTCTATGCAAACGTATAGTCCCTTCGCCCATCATACTTGTACAGTTTGGGGCTCGACCTCCCTGACTTGAGACTGTGTTCAACCTAGTTTCATTTCTACATCGGGTTCATAGTTTCATAGACTCGATGATGGGGCAGGGCTGGTTTCCATACCGTTCATCAGATTCCGTTGCTTTTGCAAACTCCCTAGGTCATGCTCAATGTTGGCTTATGGAGGTCTCAGATCTTCTAAAGACTGCGGGTATTTCATTTGGGTCGATTTCCTCCATTCAGATACTCCCTTCATGCACCAAGTCACCTCTTACCTACTAGGTAAGAGTTGAATAGGTTCATCTGAGATGATATCTACATGTAGTTCATATAGGTTAGGTGGATAAACCTGTCGGGTGGGTTATGTTCGAAGATGGATTTCTACGCTGAGCACTTCATGGAGTTGAGAGATGGACTCATTTTCCAACTTCCTTACACTCGTTGGACACATGCTCTTTGTATTTCTCTGGGGCCTGGGCCAATTTAGGGTGGGTTCGCATAAACTTTGGGTGGAGTTGGAGCACCAACTTGATTGATTGGACAAGATTTGTCAGATGTGTTATCTTTTGGAGGTTGAGATGGAGGTGCACTTCGTCTTCCAATGCCCCCTCTGTGACAAGATCCGAGGAAGATATTATTATCCTTTTAAGGAGTTATAGACCCTCTTGAGTTTATTTAGGTACCTTGACCAGAGATGCTTGGCCTTATACATGCGGGAGGTCCCTAGGCTTTTTTCCCATACTCTTTGTCCACCTCCTAGACCAGTCTCCACTTGGACGATCACTTCCTTTTTTATGATGCTCCCATCTGCTAGGGGCACTAAGTGACAGATGGATAGCGAACTTGGTTCCAATTCCAGATAAATGTGGACTCGTGAGACTATCCCCACTTCTTGGAGGCCTTAGTGACATTATCAATCCAGAGTCCATCCTAGCAGCCAGACAAGATCACCCCGGCCCTAGTGGCGGTCGACCTCTTCTAGACAACAACACAATATGCTATCCATATGCTCCCCTAGGTCCTCCTCTGGACAATCTTCTATCTTGAGTTTTCTCCATTAGGCCTTGGATGTCAAGGGAGCTAGCTCTTATAGATCTTGATACACCGACCTTTTGGGCACTTCATATTTTGGACCCATGCACATTGTACACCCTTTTCTCAGATCTGCTCTTTGCTTTTGGAGTTTAAGCTCCCATGCTTTAGCTTAGATCAACACTTCAGTTTATGCATCTTGCTTTTTATAGGAGCCATTTTGGAGCTACCGCTTTGTATCAACATCATTGTACTTGGCAGTCCCATTGGCCTACTTTAGTGGTCATTAGTTGGACATTAATAAAATTATCTTATCTTTAGAATATGTTTAGATAGATTAATAGGTTGCAAATATATTGACGAGGCCCCTATCATAGGGGAAGTTTGAGATGTTTAGAGAAAGATTGTGTTTGGTGGAGAACGCTTTCCTTGCTAAGAGTGAGTGTTAGATTTTTACCCTATGCAATGCTGATGGTTTTCTTCATAGTACTAGGGCACACTCACCATTAAATCCATACAACAATAGTAAGGGCATACTTATTGTAGGTTTGCACAACTATAGTAATGGCAACGTCTTGTCTTGGTTGCTATGCACAATGGAGTGTGAGGGAGGTGTGGTTATGTATTAGAGTAGAGGGTGCATGAATGCATGCGCCTATCTTAGTATATTTCTAGGACAATCCTCTAACTCAGCAAAAACCCTCTAACTATAGTACAATCCCAGTACAATCCTCTAGGATTGTACTAAAACCATAGGAGGACCTAGTGCCATTGTTGTCAACCATTGTGAAGGTACCAATATAGAGCTTGAGAATGCCCTCTTCTGGGATTGAACTAGGATTGTACTAGAAGCATAAGAAGAGCTAGTGCCATCGTTGTCAACCATTGTGAAGGTACCAATATAGAGCTTGAGAATGTCCTTTAGGGAATGGATTAGATTGATTGGACTAGGCTTCTATAATCCTAGGGGAAATTGAGTGGTACCTATTGGAGGTCTCCTAACATTTGAGACCAATGAGAGAAACCTAGTGGTTGGCATATGACTGCTTTACTTGGATTGGGAAAAGGTCCTACATTGAAATCAAGTGCCAGAGCAGGGATTTTTTAGAGCAGAAGTGGGGTTTCCTGAGAGAATGAGAGAGGGCTAATTGTCTAATCAACCAACAACTCTCCATGTTCATTGGTGGAGTATGTGCAAGACGCTCGACACCTCCGTTTGTCAAAATAGGCTGAAACAAAGAAGTGGTTAGCTTGATGGAATTGGGGTTGGATACGTCTTGTACCTTTTCTATTTGAGAATAATTACCTCTCGGAGCGATGTAGGGGCATCCTTGGGGTTTTGGCAATCATGCACACCCACAAACAATTTTTTTTTCAAGTTTTGTTTCGTGAATTCTCCTTGTTAAAATTTTGATTTCTTGATTTCATCAGCAACAAAGGCCGAGTGTTTAGACTAGTGCACCCTCGTACCTTTGAGCCTGGCTTTAAGATTTGGATAGGCTGTATAGGACATATTGCTCTATCCACCTGCCAATTGTCAACATAAAATATTGAGTTGAAATGTCACACCCAAGCCCCAAACTGAGCACACTAGATTTTCCTGATTTCAGCAATGACAGGCGTTTAGTTTTTAGTTCTGCACATCCTCAAATCTTGGAGTTTGACTTTGAAATTTGTATATTATTTTATTCCAAGGAAAAAAATCGTAATTTTCATTCATAAAAAATAATGGAAACCACATTCTTCAGGTGCATACAACACAAAAAAAAACTGCGTGAGAGTTTCTCCTCGCACCGAATGAAGACCACCAGTGTCCGGTGTCCCTAATATATGCTTTAAAAAACCTAACAAAGAAAACATGACAAAAACTGAGGATGAAAGAAATCTTCAGTCTTGCCTTTTTTTTCCCTTTCTTCTTTTTATCCTCAATCCAGCCCCTTGAAGAAGGATCCACAGGTACAATTTGTAAGTTAGAGGTTGAATTTCCGCAATTTTCAGAATTCATCAACTCCTTATATGAGTCAGAGTTTGCAGATTCATGTAGTCTCTTCATCCCTCCTGACATAACATCATTGACGTCTTCCATCACCAAGGGTGATCTAATTGTATTTCGATCTTCCTTTCTAACCTCCGAGGTAGGAGGTGTTTCCTCGTTTGGCTCTTCTGGACAAGCAGTATTAAGCTTCTCTGCATCTGTTGATTGCTGATTTCCTTCATCCTTTGCATCTTCATCATCTAATGGAAATTGCGAACTTTTTGATTTAAATTTGGCCCCTTTTTTTGTGGATGATGAACACATGCGTTAGGACAGGAATCCTGTAGATGTCCTGGAATATGACAGATTCGGTACCAGAATGCGGTGTTTTCATAATTCAATATCTGAGACCATCTAAATTTTTTTCATTTGAGCATCACTTTGTCTGAAAACCCCTTACTAAGATCTATCTCAACACAGATACAGGCATACGAACACAACTCCGCTTCATCTCTCTTGATATCTGTTTTAATGCAACTCCCCAAATAATTCCCAATGTCCTTGAGGACTAATAAATGCCAGAAATGTTATGGTAGATTTGGGAGGCAGACCCAAACTTGAAAAACTTATAACATAAAATCATAGATATACCAGCAACTAGATAAACACAATATTATGGAAAGAGCAACCACATAAAACACAGATTTATATTTCAGAGAAATGCACAGTAAGAGTACAAAGCAAGAGATCTCTTATCTCAGATCTGAAAGACTCAACCCACCTCAGCTGAATCGAAGAACCCAATTCGGCTCTTGTATGGATCGACTGCTCTGACTGTACAGTTCGGCCGTACTACCACCAGGCTGTACGGATCTGTCGAAATCAGAAAAACGTGGATCTTTTCTTCTTGTAAGAACTTAACCCTAGCATGGTCAAGTCAGATGCCACCAGATCTAGTGAACACGACCCTAACTCGGCCAGTTCACAGCTCTCACAATTGTACAATGCTGTACACTGGTACGGCTTCCTTTTCCAAGCTCCCTCGACGTGCTTTCAAGTGTTGGTCTCTTACTAACTCGATTTGCCTTTTTATAATGAGTGAGGATCCATGTGAGTATAAGACAACAAATCTCAGCGATTGGATCTCATTCTAGATCAATGGCTGGGATATAATCATTTTTTGGGATAGCTTACTTTTATCTCAACTAAAGAACCTGTCCTCAATATAACAATTTTAACACTCCCTCTTAGTGAGGAAAGTGTTCTCAATCACTCCCAATTTCTTTCTGAAGTGCTCAAATTTTCCTTTTGGCAAACCTTTAGTAAGGATATCTGCAATCTGCTCATTTGTGGAGACGTACTGGAGCTTTACTGCCCCCTTCTGTACTCTGTCTGATGAAGTGATACCAGATATCAATGTGTTTGGATTTGTCACGAAAAACTGGATTTTATGAGAGCTTGATACAACTCTGATTATCACAATATATTATGGTAGGATTCAACACTACAGTAGACAAGTCAACAAGTATCTCACGAAGCCAAAGAGCTTCACAACTTGCTTGACTTGCTGCCATGTACGCGGCCTCTGCAGAACTGAGAGCTACAGAATTTTGTTTCGTGCTGTACCAAGAGATCAGACCTGACCCCAAGCTGAAGCAACAACCAGAAGTACTCTTCCAATCCACTGTACTCCTTGCCCAATCTGAATCTAAATATCCCACCAAACTAATATGATCTCCTTTCACATACTGAAGTCCGTACTCTATGGTACCTTTCGGATATCTTACGATATATTTGGCTGCAATCCAATGCACTCTCCTAGGGTCCACCATGTGCTGATTGAGAGTGTTGACCAAATACATTAAGCAACTGATCAATTGCTTGTAGATAGTAGGATTCATCTTCTTTGTCTCAAAGGTGTTCAATTTCTTGAAATTTGTAATCATGGGAGTAGTCATAGTTTTGCAGTCCTCTATCCCAAATCTTTTGAGAATCTCAACTGTATATTTTCCTTGACTAAGGAAAATTTTCCCCTCTCGTTGCCAGACTTCTAAGCCAAGAAAATAATGCATGAGACCCAAGTCTTTCATCTCAAATTCTTTGGCCAAGTCTTTCTTGCAACTTGTGACTAAATTTTCTGCACCTGTCAGAAATAAATCATCAACATATAGGACGAGGATGAGAATATCATCTTTCCTTCTAAGTAGGTATAGATTTGGATCTACATTACTTTTGACAAATCCAATGCTTTGGAGATAACTGTCAATTCTTGAATACCATGCTCTAGGTGCCTGCTTGAGTCCATAAAGAGCCTTCTTCAGTCTATAGACATGACTTGCTCTATTATGAGCTTCAGATCCCTGTGGTTGTTCTACATAAACTTCCTCCTCAATCTTTCCATTGAGAAAAGCTGTCTTAACATCCATTTGATCAATTTTCCACCCCATCTGAGTGGTAATAGACATCACTACCCGAATGGAGGTGTAGTGGGCTACAGGGGCAAAGGTCTCATCATAGTCCACTCCTTCTTGCTGGGAGAACTCCCGGTCTACAACTCTAGCCTCGTACTTTTCAATGCTGCCATCTGCTGTATGCTTGATCTTGAAGATCCACTTGGAGCTAACCATAGACTTTCCTTTGGTCTTGGCACAATCTCCCAAATTTCATTTTTCATTATTGAGGCATATTCTTCGATCATGGCGTCTTTCCATACTTGCTTCTTGAAGATCCGCTTGGAGCTAACCACAAACTTTTCTTTTGGTCTTGGCACAATCTCCCAAACTTCATTTTTCATTATTGAGGCATATTCTTCCACCATGGCGTCTTTCCATACTTGCTTCTTGAAAACTTCATCAAAGCTGGTAGGTTCTGGCTCAATAATATTGCTCATAAGTGCAACATATCTTGAGTATCTCTGAGGAGGTATACTGGTTTTGACTGAGGTCCTTGGGGTTTTCACCTGTTCATTGGCTTCCTTCAACAATTGTTCTGCTCATTTTGGTTTTCTCCTTTTGGAGGATCCCGTCTGTCCTTGATTTTCACTTTGATCATCATTTGAAGGTTCTGTAGGCTGAGGAGATGATGCTTCCTCTGGTTGAGGAGCTTCTGTCTCCAGAACATCCTCATCCTGATAGGATTTCCGGAAAGCTCTTTCTTCCTCAAACTTTACATCTCTGTGCTCCACATTCTTCCTTATGGAAGGAATGTAGACCCTGTAAGCTTTGGACGTCTCACTGTATCCCACGAGAATCCCCTTCTCTGCTGTGGGGTCTCACTTGGTCCGTTTCTCTGTAGGTATGTGACAGTAGACAACACATCCAAAAATACAAAGATGACTAATGTATGGTTTCTTTTCTGTAAAGGCTTCTTCAGGAGTTATGTTCCCAAGCATTCTGTGAGGACTCCTATTCTGAAGATATACTGTAGTATTGCAAACTTCAGCCCAGAGGAACTTTGGTAGATCCCGATCATGCAACATCGCCTTTGTTGCTCCCACAATTGCTCTGTTTTTCCTTTCTGACACTCCATTTTGCTAAGGAGTATACAGAACTGTTAACTCCCTCTTAATCCTTGCTTTTGCACAAAATGTCTTGAAGACATGAGATGTGTATTCTCCTCTATTATCCGATTTGAGGACTTTTATCCTTATCCCGGTTTGATTCTCAACAAGAGCCTTAAATTCCTGAAACTTTCTAAGCACCTCTTCTAAACTTTTTCCTTTTAGAAAATAGATCCAGGTTCTTCTTGAGAAGTCATCTATGAAGCTAATGTAATATCTGAACTTGCTCCCTATGGAAAGAGATAACATGGGGCCACAAATATCAGAATGAATTAGATCCAAAATTTCTTTGGACCGATGATCACTCTTAGGAAATAGTGCTCTTTTATACTTCCCCAGAGCACATCCCTTGCATACATTATGATGATTTGTACTGAATGGAGGCATGTCGGTCACAATCTTGCCCAAAATCTTGAGGGCCCCATGACTAAGATGAGCCATCCTTCTGTGCCATAGTTCACAATCTCTACTAGCACTACTGCTGGCTAGAGCATAATGTGAATTGAACTGAAGCTTGTACAATTTATCTTTTCTTATTCCAATGATTTGCTCAGCTACTTTTCCCATGTCCTTGGGTTTGATATAAGCCTTACGCTCCTTAAAAGACACTTCATAACCTTTTTCTTCTAAGGCTGATACTGAAACAAGATTCTTCTTTAATCTTGGAACATAAAGGACATTCGTAAGATAGAGAGGTTTTGCTGACTCCCTCCTAAGTTACCAGGATTCAGATACGGATTCGCCAGATTTTTGAAAAACCAGGGTCCGGAGACGGCGCAGAAACAACATGTACAAACAATATAAATACATTTTCTATAATTTTAAAAAATTAAACTTATATAAAAATTAAAGTATACCAAAAATTTAAATATATAACTTTTATATATATTTGTAATATATAACATTTATATAATACTTTTAAATACTTAGTCTAATCTATTATTTACTTTATATAATATAAATTATAAACTTATAGTATATAAAATTTAAACATACATATTAAAACAAAACTAAAGCTATTCCACTAAGTTTATACATTGCCACATAAATTAAGATTATAATATATTAATGTTTTATACACTAAAACATATTTAAAAGCTAATATGTATTAAAGTTTTATGCACTAAAAGCTAACATGTATTAAAAATTTAAAACTAGAACTAAATTCAATTTTCTGAGTCTGCCGCCATTTGCAATCTCTTCCCTGTCGCGGGGGCTGCAGTATCTTCCCAATTGTGAGTTGTCTTCCCCCGATCACCACAACAAGACGTCATCCATTTCAAGCATCGGGCAAAAGATAGGGTTGAGCGAATATACTGCGTGGGAGGTTCCGTGGACAGTGGATGAGCGATAGGGTCGAGGTTCAGTGGGAGAATAGTCGCGCATGAGCGTATTTAGTTGTGAACATTCCTGATACGTTTCATTTTAAAGGATCTGTTTCTGGAGCAGATCCTAGACGGATCTAAGTGGATCCAGGGATCCGCGGATCCCATTCCCTAGACCGACGGATCCGATAACTTAGACTCCCTCTCAAACTTCACAATCCGTATTCCTTTTGGATGATATGCAGAGTCATCTCCAAGAAGAATCTCAAAATCAAATTCCTTTTCTTCAAGAATATTGAAATAATGCTTATGACCAGTCATATGACTGGAAGCTCCACTATCAATGTACCAAACATCTTTGGCTCGAGTGCTAGACAGACTGTGGTGAACCAAGCTGGTTCACTATGTAAATATCCATAATAAGTAGGACAATATGCAATAATCCATTTAAAGATAATAAATATATTTAATAATAATTGTATAAGAATATGAATAAGATGATATTACAAATGAGGAATGAGGGCTTGTATATATATCCTGCACAAGGGTGCCCTTTAATAAGAGACATGACCTTTCATATGTCATGTCTCTTCATAATTAATTATTACTTATTAGTTATTTATATTTATATATTATATATATTTATGTTTGTTACATCGCCTTCCCCTTAGAAATGCTTTGTCCTCAAAGCATGTTTATGGAGAGGCTTACTTCTTCATTCTGGCTTGCAATGTCTTCGCATGACTCTATGTTTTTGGTGTTGTTAAGATTGATGATACCAGACGATATGAGTGACAAAGAGTTGAGCAGAACTGTCGAGTTATGAAAGAGTCTGCCCACCCTAGTTCGATCTTCTGCGAAACTGGGTGTTTATAGGGTTCTTGTTTTGGATAATATTGATATTCTAACTGGTTAATATAACTACTCTTATGATTTGAATGTCGAGAGGGAGTTCTCATAACATGATTTCCCCTTATCATACTTGTAGCATTTTCTTCTTTTGACTTTGATATATGATTTTCTTCATGCGTCGATGTTGCCTTGATAATGGTTGAATTTTGATTAGTAATTTTACCTGGATCTTCCATCGTTTGTATTCCAGCATCTTTATATGTTTTTTCTTCAACTGGATTGGCATCTTCTTGAGCTTTAATGTTTGGATTTTCAAGTTTCTCTTCTTTTAATTTTCTGATTTGTTCTAGTAGCTTGTGATTGAGGCTTTTCGAACAAGAATTTTCTTCATTTTTTTTTGATAGGTTCTTCTCGCGTTCTTGATTCTCTTGTTCCAACTTCTGAACACATTTTTTCGAACCTTTGACTTCTTGATCTGTGTAAGTAGTTTTTTACTGTGTTCTTTTAAACGAGAAATTTCTTCGCTTTTATCCTTGATAACTTCGTCAAATTCTTTTTGCATTCTTTGCATTGCTTTTTTATTTTCTTGAAGTATCACTTATGAGATATCGTTAAAGTCTTCTGGTGTTACAAAATCTGGCTCCGATGTGGTGTCTTGTAATGTTATCATTTTCTCCTTACAGGGGAATGTCACAAACTTTTTCTCTATGTTTAGTATGAAGGTACCTAGACTTTTAAACCAGGGTAATCCGATGACGATGTCAACTTCTTCTTGATACATCGTTGTAACATAGAATTGAGATATATAGTCATATTCATCAATCGTCACTTGTAACTCCTTAATTCAAAAATAATCTTCCTTTCTAATTATATTCGTCTCTGGAATTAATAATTGATTTGCCAAATCAATATTCATATAATTTGCATTATAGTCCAAGCTAATAACAATGTT
>ML816253.1:66243-101413 GCA_009831015.1 Picea engelmannii | reverse complement strand
AAGTAGTACTAGGGTTTCCAATGCCACAAAATGTAGTCTTCTTCTGTCACAAGAACCCTAACACACTAGACAAGAGTGCAAAGTACAATGAAGATTTCAAGGCATACATACATTATTTTATTGTTTGTTGGAGGATGGCACACCTTCCTAGGGTGCACTCTCTTGGTTAGTTGAGCATCATTATGGAGGATTATTTATTGTTTATTGGTAACTCTATTTGCACACTTCTCTAGGGCGCCCTTCCCTCGAGCACATAGTTTGAAGAACTAGTTGGTGGATTTGCAAAACAACACATGGTTTTGGCACATGTATTGATGGAGTGTAACCACCCTTGGTACATTCTCCTAGGGTTTGGAGGATAATTTAATATTTGTTGGTTGGATGAGGTGGCTCTATGGTGCATTTTTCTAGGGTGCACCTCTCCTTGGTGCTCCTTCATTGTTGCATGGTTAAAGATGGTTATTTCAGCTACACTTGGCATTCATATTTTTTTATTTGGAGGTTGTTAAGGAGTTTTCTTGGAAGGCATGTTGCTCTTGGAGGGCCACACGTGTGGCTTGTGCATGCATGTACTTGGTCTCATTTCTATATTTGGAGATTCTTCTTCGTGGGAACACATGTGGAAGATTTCCTCTTGCTATTTTCAGAGGTTTTATCTTGAAGGAGCTCACCCTTTTTTGCTCCCTTGGAGAGTGCACTTTGGAGGAAATATTTCAATATTTGATGGAGTTGAAGGTTGTAACTACTTCATTATTCTATTATTTTTTGAACTTGTCTCATAGAGGTGGTTACTTAAGGATGATTGTTATATTGTTTTCTCACTCATGCATCTTGGAGGGCACACTTAGTAAGTTCTCCTAGGTGGACCTTGGAGCACATCCTCTGATGCCAAGGATTAGTTTATGTATTGTTGAGTTAGCACCTTGAAGGGTGCATTGTATATGGACCCATATAGCATTTCGACATGTTAAAAGACTTATTTTAATGGTGCACCCCTCTCTTTTGGAGGATATCTGGCACACTACTTCCTATTTTTAGATGGAGTGACCTCTTTTGGAGAGAGTAGTGGCCACACAATCCATGGACAACAAGAACTAACTACTCCATTTGTTTATTATTTCATTGACTTGTCATAGAGTTAGTTGGAGTTTTATTGTCTTTTATTGTAAGAGGGATTAAACTACCTCTATATAAATAGGAGCTTCTCTCCATTTCAGGTGTAATTGGCAATTGGAGGATTGTGGAGTGAAAGTAGTGATTGAAGATTGGAGGTGGAGATGATTGTGTTGGGCTCCCTTGTGTATTAAATTTGAAGACTAATGAAGAAGTTATGTATTTCTGTTTTGTAGTATGGCTATTCTATATGTTATTTATTTGTTGTAAATTTGTGGTAGGAACTTCTTGCTTTCATTCTAACATAAAGGCCTAGTTACGAGAACACTATTCATCTAGGAATAAGTGATGCGAGGGGGCTCTCCCTCTTGGCTTATTTGCTGTCTTATTTCTGCTGTGTTTCCTTTCTTCTATCATATCTAGTTGCTGATTGGATAATAATTCATCTAACAAACAACACCTTTATGTTAATTTGAATTGTGGCAAATTAAGCCCTCCATGATTAGTTTCCACATCATAATTTCCAGCAAGCACCTTAAGGTTTAATGTGTCAACTAAGTTCACTTTAGCTTAGGTACACAATTGATTGATGAAGGTATCAAACTAGATCTTTCATTTAAGTAGGTGGGAGGTGTCAAATTAGTCTTTCTATCTCATAGTCTACCTTCAAAGTAGTTGATGGTGACAAATCAGTCCACTCATTTTGCAATGTTATCATGATTCCATTAGCCCTTAGATTGATAGGCACAAGTCCCTCATCATGTCATTCCCTTGTTCCCCTCTTCTTTCTTTTCCATACCCCCTTTTCTCTTTTCGATTTCCACTTCCAAACTATACTATAACCATTGTTTTATCAAGGCCAACTCTTCAAACTTCACCTTGAGCCCCCCACCCCATAGCCTTGATAATCCTACCTTTAGGGAAGATCCCCCCTTGAGTTGGAGAAGAGCTAATCAAAAGTGAGAGGAAGAGCTATTGAAATTTGAGATGACAGTGGGTAGCCTTCCCGAGTTGCACAAAACTAATACCTAGGTGATTGGGACTTTACACTTTTGTGCGTGTTAGATTTTGTTGTAACACAGCCCTTAGGGAACACATCCCAACATATAACAGATCTGAAAATTACTTATGACAGCAGATTTATTCCAGCCATAAATTTGCCCACTTAGCTTCTATATATTTGTCAAATTACTTGACAAAATCAATTAGCTCTTCATGATAAATCTGCAAACAAAACTGCCCTAGAAACAATTCATTCACCATGAGATTAAAAGCTGAAAATAAAATCTACAAGGACACAAAGTTTGCATAGCAAAGCATGCTTCATATATACGTAAGATGAAGTTACAAGTGCATGTCAACAGCTTATCCCAAGCTGGTACAAGTAAGTCCTTCAAGCTTATCACAAGCTAGGACTCTCCAATACTCTTTAAACCCTGGCTAGGGCATCCACAACAAGCTAGCATCATACCAACTGTCAAACCCTAGCCAAGAACTCCACTTAGCTAGGATTCACTCCCAACCAACATTGGTTGCTCCACCAAAGATCCATAACTTGCAAGCTTACACATTGGCAAGTCCTCTTTGGCATTTACACTTGCATCACACAAGTGTACAAGAGAAAATAAGATGCTCTTCCACTGTTTTCCTCACATCAAGCACTCCAACTAGTACTATGGTTTTCAATGCCACAAAACCCTAGTTTTCTTCTCTCACAAGAACCACAAAAACATTTGCTTTCTTTGCTCTTCTATGGTTTCTCCCAAACCCTAGCTTCCCTTGACTTCTTAGGGAAAACCCTAACACCTTCCTTGCATCAACACAAGAACTTGTTATCATGTGAATTTGCACCACAAATCTATGCAACAATTCTAGAGAACCAACCCTGGAACCGTTAATTGTCTTTCTGTTTGGACTGGTGATTTTCTAGTCTCAGGGGTGTGTCCCTAATTGATTGTATGCTGATATCTAATAAACAAATCTGCATAACACTCAATCAAATCAGCACACTAAAACTCGCACCTGTGATGCCATAAAACACTAAAGAAGAAGGGTAAATTCTCAGTGAAATTTATGATGGTTGAGATCAGATTCCTTGAACCAATTACAACAGTTATTAAACAAATGACGTGAAATAAATGTGCACCTTAAGTGAGTAGGAAATCAAAGCAAGTGCAAGGAAAGCAAAGCAAACCACCACAATACAATTGAACAAGTAATCAACCAAGAGATTCAAATAGCTGATAATAACATGGCATAGTTGAACCCACACAATATATTAATCAAGAGACCGAATCAAACCATAATAATCAACATATTACAGGCTGCATACATTCTGTAGCATGCAATGGTAGAAGCAATTTGTCGGATTCCGGAAGATGCGAGGACGATGAAAACTTCTGCTGTAATCTACTCAAGAAAAAATTGTCTAACCCCTTTGCAGTCCTCTCAACTCTGCTCATATAGAAACCAAAAAAATCAATCAGAGGTAGTATGGCCTAGCTGTGCATGTGGGAAAAAGTATCAACTCTGACTGATAACTCCTGCATGGCATGCCAGCTGATGAGTGACTGGTTGTTTGAATGCTATTCTGTGGTAATAAATCACTGTTTACTACTTCTAAGTATACCAAACCCTCCAATAATAATACTGGTTGCTAAAAATACTCATAATCCCCTGCTGGAAATATTCTCACACTGTAGTTATTTGGGGTATAGTGCTGTAGCTGCATGGAATCTATTAGATTTCTGTTGGAAAAACCACAAATTACTTGGGGCATATCGTCAGCTGATCAGTAGCATGCAATCAATGGAGGCAATGTTGTTTCTGACTGTTTAGTACTCAAAGTGCTGTTTTCCTGTAGCAAATTGCCAGACCTACTAAAAATAATTCACATTCAGCACTTAACATGATTGTATCTCATCCTCTGGCTACTACTTGACTAAATCAACCTAACCAAAGATAACAGCTTGCATCCACACGATCAAACAGGAATAGGGGAAGTTGCATGCAGTTTGTATTTATGGACAATCAATAGTAAAGTATGGTGGCCAACCATACTCTCTTTATAGGCCACTTGCGTGCTACTCATGCTAGACAAATAAAGTGAATTTTCCAATAAAGGAAACCTCCAAAGTTATAGCATGCACGGCGTAGCTTAAGGACAATAATAGAATGAGATAAGATGTGCTAAAGATATAAATGTTATGCCTAATAAGGCACACCCCCCCTTTGCTTCTCACAAATCAAATTGACCTGCTGTTCTGTAGATTGGCAAAATCAGCACCGACATCACTCTTGAGTACATGATTTCTATCATCTGCTTCTGGTGATCCAGAGGAAAGCTGCACATGACCAGTTGCAGAAGGGTGTTCATTATTTAACTGAGAGCTGCCTTGCTTCTTACGATTGCTGGTGCCTATACTTTCAAGCAGCAATGTGATGAAGCTTGAATTGGAGGTAGAGAAAAAAGAGCAGCCCATCATCAATAAAATTCCAGGCCACTTGAGCCAATGCATTCTGAACAACCATGAATCTCTTTATTCCTCCAACACAGGGTTTATAAGGACAATGCAAATTCAGATGAAAACCCAATGCTGCAGGTACAACTCCATCAAGCAAAATTAACTTATTTTGCTGTTCACACACCTCCCTTTGCTTGATCCTCTGAATAGCTGCACGATTCTTCTTATTACATATCTCATATAACAGCAGAGTAATATTCTTTGAAGGTCAAGGTATCTCCTCCACGTTTCCAGCAAGAAACATACAAACGGTTGCTATTGTCACCTTTCTCTCTCTGGTATCCCCTAACAGAAAAAGTGTTATCAAAATATGCTCTGAACACCACGAATTAATTCACAAGCTTGCCTTTAACCTAGGTCGTGACCAACCACTGAATGTTTTCTTCAGGTTACTAAGTGTGACTTCTCAAATCACTGAATCTTGCCTCAAGTAAGCGTTCCACTGCTGTAACCTATGACTCACAAATTCTGCCATACATAAATTTGCTGAACATGACCTGTACAACACTCTGTAAATATCTCGCTTCTTAATGACAATACTACGAAATCTGCCTTTGTATCTGGGTACTATTCTGTGAGAGGACATGCTATTAACTGTTGGAAATCTGCTAGTATAACACCACTACAGTTGATATGCTGGTCTCTGGTATAAGTTACTGTTTGAAAGCATACCCAGATCAGATCTCCAAAATATTTCACTCAAGCCAAGGCTGTATGCATACTTACGATGAAGGGCGAATTGTACCAACAGAAAATCTCCCAGAATATGATCAATCAGTTAATCATGAAGCTAAGGTTTTGGAATACCTAGGAGGTTGAGGTAGGGTTTTATGATATCAAAGCGAACTAGGGTTTGAGTATGAAGGAACTTGGAATGCAGAATTAGTGAACATGCCAACTATCAACAGCAAGGTGAATCAGGGTCTTAGAACAACAATTATGCCAACTATGAATAGGAGGTTGAACTAAGTTTTGAGGGTATAAGTATGCCTACTAAAAATAAGAGATTTTGACTTGGTAAAATTAGCAATATACCAATGCTAAAATGGAATATCCCAATAACCACTAACTATCTGCCACATGTCACATTGAGAGGAAATGTCCACTTACATAGTTCTGAACTTCACACACCATCCTTCACCAATCAGGACCTGGAAACTATTAATTTCTTTTAAACTCAACAACACAAATTAAATGCCAATAATTACATTAACCCAGAAATTAATCTATGCTGATATAACTTCTGAAAATCATGCATAAAATTTACAGCCGAGTTATTAATTGAAAACTGAACAGCAGAAGCAACTAGAAACCAAGCACATAACATATAAAGACACCAGAAATACCCTGGAAACCCCAGTGTGGGGAAAACCAACAAAGAGGGGCTTTTATTGGGCTTCTAAGACAAATATTACAACAACAGAAAATTCAAAAATTTCTTAGCAGATTTTCTCTCATTCTCAACAAATTCGGCTCAGCTAAATAGCTGTACAACCCAGCTCTATTTTGGCCTGTACGACCTGCGTACGACCCTGAGGAAATCGACCTGTACGACCTGCTCCGATTCGGCCCAGTATGACCCTTCTGCTGTTGGCTTGTACGGCCCTGGTTGGCTGTGAGGTATGGCCCAAACTTGCCCCTGGTTCAGCTGCTCGGTTTGGCCAGAAATTCGGCCTGCTCACCCTGCCAAAATCAGCCCTTGACTTGGCCTCCTTAGCTACCCAAAATCAACCCCTTTTCTTAGTTGCTCACCCTCTTTTTCTCTCAGCTGACTCACCCTCTTTCTCTTACTCAAATGAGTGTTGTGTCCATCCTTACCCTTAACGACCTTTTTATCTTTCTAACTCACATTTTCTTGACTCTTCTAGAAGCCTCTAGACATTCACTTTAGTGAATTGTTAATTTCCAAAAAGTCACTTTTCAAAAAAGTGGAGTCAATAAAAGTCATTTAAATGACTTTTATACTTTTTCTAAGTTAAAACTTAGGATAAATTAAAATGTTGATCTGGGTATTTTAATTATGTCTATTAGCAAGCCTTTGACACATAGGCTAAGTTGAGACACCTTTTGAGCTACAAAATTAACACTCCCTCTTAGTAAGGAAGACGTTCTGCACCACCCCCAACTTGTTCCTGAAGAAGACAAACTTGCCTTTCATCAAGGCCTTCATGAGAATGTCTGTCACCTCCTCTCCTGTAGGCACAAACTGTAGCTTCACTGTCACCTTCTGCACACAAACCTTGATGAAGTGAAATCTGATCTCTATGTGTTTGGATTTGTCATGAAACACTGGATTCTCAGAGAGCTTGATGCATCGCTGATTGTCACAATGAATGACATTTGCATCCAACTCCTGGCCAAATGAACCGATGAATAGTTTACGAAGCCAAATGGCCTCACATGTTGCTAAACTAGCTGCCATGTACTTTGCCTCAGCAGAGCTCAACGCCACTAACTTCTGCTTCCTACTAAACCAGGAAACAACTCCTGATCCCAAGCTGAAACAACAACATGAAGTACTCTTCCTGTCCATCGTGTTGCCTGCCCAATCAACGTTTGTAAAACTTGTCAACTTCATCCCATCTCCCGAGATGTAACTCAAATCATACTCGACTGTGCCAGACAAATATCTCAGAACATGCTTTGCTGCCACCTAGTGTATCCTCCTTGGCTCAACCATGAATTGACTGAGTGTATTAACTGCAAAGCATATATCTGGTTTAGTGTTGACTAGATACATCAGAGAGCCAATCATTTGCCTATAAAGTGTAGCGTCCACTACCTTTGATATGGAAGCATCGATCTTTTTCCAATTGGTTACCATGGGCGTAGACATAGGCCTGTAGTCCAGCACACCGAATCTCCACTGTGTACTTCCCATGTCCAAGGAAAGTTTGACCATCTCGCTGCCACACCTTTAACTCCAGAGAGTAGTGCATCAATCTTAAATCCTTCATCTCATACTCTGAAGCAAGATCCCTCTTGCACTCTGCAATGAGCCTCTCTGAACCTGTAAGAAACAAGTCATCCACATACAACACAAGAATGAATGACTCACCTCCAACAATGACATAGTAGAGGTTAGAGTCTGCCTCACTCTTGGTGAAGACCATCCCTTGCAGGTAGTTGTCTATCCGTGAGTGCCACGCCATGGGAGCCTGCTTGAGTCCATACAAGGCTCTCTTCAACTTGCAAACATGGGAATCTCTCCCATGCACCTCAAAACCCTTTGACTTCTTAGTGTACACCTCCTCAATGATGCCATCAAGGAAGACCGTCTTCACGTCCATTTGGTGGATCTTCCAGCCCATCTCTGTTGCAATCGAGATCACGACCTTGATCGAAGTGTATCTTTCCACTGGGGCGAATGTTTCATCATAATCTCCCTCCTCCTAAGAGAACCCCTTAGCCACAAACCAATGTTTCATCATAATCTCCCTTAGAACAAGTCAATGATGTCTCACGTTCCACTGTCATTGTTTGGGATAACTGTCTTAGTTTTCTTCGCCATAGTACACCCCTTGCATACCTCATGATGCTCCGTGCTAAAGTCTGGAAGTCCTGTCACTATCTCCTTGATTCCCTTGAGTGCTCCATGATGCAAGTGTGCCATCCTCCTATGCCACAACTCTGCCATGTCACATTCACTACTCATTAATGATCGAGCTGGATCGAATTGAAGCTTATATAACTTCTCTCTCTCGACTCCAATCAATTTCACAACCTTGGAGTCCTTGGGCCTGATGTACACTCTCCCATCCTGAAATGAGACCACATAGCCCCTATCCTCCATGGCTGAAACTGATATCGAGTTCTTCTTCATACTCGAAACATTTAACACACAGGGATCGTGACATTACACTTACCAAATATAGATGTGCTAAAATTAGACATGCCATAAAAGCAATCGATCTCCTTAAAAGTAGGAAACTTGAAATATGAAGACAATTGTGATGGGGACATTGCTAAATATAACATGTCTACAAATAGACACTGCTAAGAATACAATATCTCTCACATGTTGATGAAAACAATCTCATGCAAGGAACCCATATATGTGCTAGATAAGATAAGTTAAGATGATTTTATTAATGTCCAATGAATGACTACAAAAGTAGGTCAATGGCACTGAAGATTACAACAAGTATGGGTACAATGTGGGAGTGCAAATGCATCTCCTAGATAATGCTAAGAGTAGCACAAAGAAAGAAACCTAAAGTAATGAAATAATTGATAAGGTTAAGCCCTAGGTCTAGTTAAAACCAAGGAAAAAAGATATATAGAGGTATATTAAGTGCGGTGATACAGAGTGAGAGTGTCCATGGTAGTTAGACAACTCAATACTAGCCGAGAGAGAAATATCTGAAGGTGAAGCCTGTGAGGTCAATGCTTATGGATATGATTACCAATGGCGAGGGGGGCGATGGGGGTGTGCTGGCTCACTGTTGGAGTCCTCGAGTACCATAGGGGGATTTCACTGTATGTCCCCGATGGGGATGTAGGACAGATGAAGCTTAGTTCTCCTACCATCCGAGGTCGAAGGAAACAAACTTTGAATAGATCTCTGACTGCTTTGCTGGGGCTGGGGCTGGTCTGATGAGCGAGAGGTGCCCTGCTCTGAATCCGTTTGGAGCTGAACCCCCTGTCACTATGACGATGCGTGGTCGGGTGTATGGTCCTGCACCTCCGAATCGGTCTCAAACATATCGGTTGATCTCCCAGGGGGGGAGAATGGACCCGAGGTCTCACCACTCTACAATTTGAAGTACTCTGGAACTCAGACTGTCATTTGTTGCTTCAATTTGGTGGAAGGGCATGGAAGTATGGAGTGATCCTGTTGGTCTGTCCCGAGTGGGGGGCGACATGCAAGAGCTCGTTTTGACTGAGAATCTTCCTGATGAAAAGAGCTAGGCACCTCTGATCTTGATATCAAAAGAAAGTAGAGAGGGAGTCCCCTGAGTCCTTGTAGAGGCAATAGTAACATCGTCTGATCTCATAATATACAGGGCACTGAAAAATGAGGTGCCTCTTTGTCTCTGGTTTCTATAGGTGATACATCTGGAAGATCCGATCAAAGTGTGGGATATGGTGATCAGTCTCCACTCGAATCGATGAGAGCCAACCCGGAGTTGTCCTAGAGGGATCCTGAGTGAATGCAACCAATTTTTGTACGTGTATGGTGTTGATGATTACAACTGCGTGCGACATCCTCCAGGACACAGACTGATTGAGTCGACCTGAGAAAGAGCCCATCAATTGGATGTGCCCATGAGATGGGTATGTGGTTCCTATCTGAGACAGAACTGGAGCAACTAAAGTCTAAGCCTAGTTGCTCCAGAAAGTGCTCTAAGTAGAATGACATCTTGGAGCCTTGACTCGTCGGGGGTGAGGTCCAGGTAACCTGAATATATAATCTGTGTATGTCCTCTATGAAGTCTCGGTTCACAATCTGTCTAGTTGGTAGGAGATGGGCTGATGCATCTAAGGAGTACCTGAAGGGGGGAAGGCGCTATGGGGAGATGGTCATCGACTGGAGAAGTCAAGACACCTCTGAAAACTAACCTCGTGCACGACTTGTGAAGTGATCTGAGGCGAGGGCCTCTGAGGAGCAAAGTGCAAGGTAGGGATACCGTTCTCTCCTGGTAGTAGAGTCCTGAAAAGATCCGACTCTATGAATCAAGGAGATAAAGCGAAAGATAACCTCGAGGCAGAAAGGGTGGACATCGAACTTTGTCTGTATAATGGACTATGGAATTGTATGCTTGCATCTGATGATGTGCCTGAGAAGCAAGGCCTGGACTCTCTCCAACCGAGCCCAATATGTCTGTATCAAACTTGGTACCCGAATCTCCAAGCCATAGAGTATTATGGGTCTAATAATCGCCTCCATGAGGTAGAGTTTGGATGAGATGTCTTTAAATTGACCTTGTCAACACTGTCTCTTGATGAGGGCTAGGGACCCATATCCTTTGTTGAGATGAGGCTAGAGAGCTTGCCGCATACCAAAACGAGGCCTTATGAACTAGACCCCTAGGTAGGTGTAAGTTGTGATAATCTCAATCTCTTCCCTCGTGAAGTAGAAATGTAAGTCTATGAGAGTATGCTTTGATGCATTGAAAATCATGACCTTGGTTTTACCCAAGTTGATCGTCAACTGTCGGAGGTCACAAAACCCTACTACAACAACTCCGAATAAGACTTGATGAGGTCGGTCGACCACTCGGGGGAGAGGACGAGGGTAGACTTGTGGTCTCACCAGTCTATTATTTGAAATACACTAAAGATTTGTCAGTCGGTTGTTGCTTTGCTCTGACAAGGAAACATGAAAGTATGATGTGATCCTTCTGGTGGGCAGAGCATGCAAGGATTGATATTTGTGGCTAAGTATTTCCCTAATGAAGAGGGCTAGGCATCTCTTGTCGCGATGCCAGAAGAAAGTGGAGAGGGAGCTCTTTGAGTGCCTATAAAGGAAATAGTAGTGTCCTTTGATCTCACAATAAAAGGAGCAACTAAAGATGAGATGCATCTCAGTGTCTGGCTCCTGTAAGTGGCACATTTGGTAGATCTTGTCTGGTTGCGGGTGATGCTGGTCGGTCTCCACTTGGAGTTTATGAGAGCCCACCTATAGCTGAACCCATGGGGGATCTTGAGTAAGTACATCTAGTGTCTCTGTGTGTATGGGAGGCAGGCAATGATGCCATCCAACAATTGTAAACAGTGCTCTAGATAGAAGGCCTTCTTTGAGCCTGGGTTCTCTAGAGGTATGATCCAAGTAACTTGGATGTACAATTTGTAGATGTCCTCGATGGCTTGATTTATTGTTTGTTTAGCTGGCAAGAGGCGACCCGACGCATCTAGAGAGTCCTTGAAGGGGGGTAGATGCTCTAGGGAGATGATCATCAACTGGAGAAGCCGAGAGGCCTTTGAGTACCAACCTTGTGTAGAACCTCTAGGGTAGTTTGACGCAAGGTGCTTCGAGAAGTAGAGTGCTAGGTGGGGGTATCTCTCTCTCTCCAAAAGGTAGAGTCCCCAAAGGTCTCTCTCTCCATCCTCTTTTTGTCGACAATGTGGTCCTCTTGTTCTCCACCTTAGAGGGATTACATATATGACTTGATCCTTATATAGTTTTTTCAATCTTCATCATTTGATAGTCAACCTTGGCAAAACGAAGGGCATGATCTTCAATGGTTCGAAGAATTTCCTCCCAGAGTATCATTTTTACCTATGTGATGTGGAGATCAAGATCACCACTGCCAACACATACTTAAGAGTTTAGTTCTCTAGGCTTAGATATGGTTTGAGGAAATCCCTCTAAACCCGGATCAACAAAGGCTATAACTCCCATGCTCTCCTTGAGTGTCAGTGATTTCATAACCATTTTGATGACATTTTGTCCAAGATGGACCTCACGGACATGGCTCTAAGGTTTGGGGGCCTAGTTTACTTGAGTTGAATTGGGCCATGATTGAGAGTTTAGGTCTTGATACTTTGCTGCGTCATCATATGCAAGTGGACAATTTCCTAGGCCATTATTCAGGGAGAGTTCACAACTCTCCCCTTCAAGATTAAAACCATCTTTGGTCTAGTTTCAATTCTTCATTGGGTTCGGGCCTACAATGACTCCTTAGTTGGCAAAGATTCCTACCCTTATCTCGCTTACTGCTCTTTCGGAGACCATAGCCACTACCAGTACCTTCAGTCACGCTTCTTGTTGGTTTGTAGAGGCCACTTGTTTATTGCAGTTGGTTGGTATTTTAATGGACCACCTCCCCCTATTCAAATATTCTCTTGATGCCCCTAGTTGACTCTTACCAACCAAGCATTAGTTGAATAAAATTATTAGAGAGGACATCTTTAGATAGTATATTCAGGTAGAGTTCGCAACTCTCCCCTTCAAGATTAAAACCATCTTTGGTCTAGTTTCAATTCTTCATTGGGTTCCGGGCTACACTGACTCCTTAGTTAGTAAAGTTTCCTACCCTTATTTCGCTTATTGCTCTTCGGAGATCATAACCACTACCAATACTTTTAGTCGCGCTTGCTGTTGGTTTGTAGAGGCCACTTGTTTATTGCAGTCGGTTGGTACTTTGATGGACCACCTCCCCTCGTTCAAATATTCTCTTGATGCCCCTAGTTGACTCTTGCCGACCAAGCATGAGTTGAATAAAATTATTAGATAGGACATCTTTAGATAGTATATTCGGGTTAACTGGGTTGATCCACTAGGGGGGTTAAACCCTAAGATGACTTTCTATGGAGAGTACATCATGGCACTGAGGGATGCCCTTATTTTTTGGTTTCCCTACACACTTAGGCATTGGATGCATGCTCTTAGGATCCCTCTTGGGTAGTTTTGAGTCGGATCTCATTGGCTTTGGGTCAAAATCAATCATCATATCACACGGGGAGATATGATTTTCCAACTTTTCTATCTTCACAAGATCAAGATGGAACACTTAATCTTCTGATGCCCATCTATTATGAGATTAGAGGATGATTTTACTATTTTTTCATGGGTCTTAAAACTCTCTCCACTTTCTTTTGATTTATGGACCAAATATGCCCAGTCCTATATATGAGGGATGCCCTAGGACTTGGATCTCATTGACTTTAGGCATCCTCGCCCAGACTGGATACCTCCTAGGAAATTACTTCTTTCTTTTATGTGCTCCTTGCAGATAGATGCACTAAGAGGCAGGCAAGGATCAACACTACATCAATGGTTAGACTCATGAGACCTCAAGAGGCCATCCAAACTCAACCAACAAGGCCCTTACAAGGATGTTGCCTTAGACCTTGAGACAATTCACATGGCACTAGTAGATATGAGACTTCCTCTAGATCTTGGCATAGGGTTACATTGTCTAGACAATGAGACATATCTTAGACCAGATCTTCTAGTTCTTCTAGCTCATATAATCATTTGATTAGTCATCTGTCATGAGCTTCTTCCCTATAACTGCAGGTTTTAGGAGAAAGAGCATTGAGGGGTGTTGACCAATGCCCCTCAAGGGAGACATCATTCCCCATTCCCCATTGGAGGTTTTGTTTTTGGGTTCTCAACAATACTTACACATATTTGCAATACTTCTCTGTTTGTTTGTTCCAAGATCTTAGACTATAGATCTTATTTAGCATAGATTAGATCTACATTTACCATGCTTTTATATGAGTGGCCTTTGCGCTTTGACCTTGTTTTCCACATTGTTGTACTTATCAGTCCCATTGACCTATTTGTGGTCATTGGTTGGACATTAATAAAATTATCTTATCTTATTGTCTCATCCAAAGCAATGATGGATTTGTTAAATCGCTTGAAAAATCATAACCCAATTATAGATTTCTAATTAAACAAGGAACATAACTGAACTGTCAATTAAAAACTGAACATGCTGATTTTTCTTAACACTAAAATGCAGTGGAAAATAAAGTCTTAAAGACACAAGCATTCATACATAAAAATACTCAGATATTTTTGGTCAAATGACCCCTAAAAAGGGAAAATCGGTCTTCTGCTTGGTGATTTCTTCTATTTCAACAAAGGGTATCTTTAGAAATTTTACATATGTTGTCATAAAATGTTCTTGAGGCAAAATATTTGCTTTCAACAACCTCACAACCCTCACACCTCCTCCAACTCAATGTGACTTGGTTGCTGGGTGCGTCGTACGACCTGTACGACCTTGCTGTATGGACCAGGTTGCACGACCTCGTTGTTGGGCGCGCTGTACGACCTGTACGACCTTCTGGTACGACCGAGATCGGGTTGGCTTTGTTGTTGGATGTTGAGGTGCGGCTGGTTGAGTAGAAATGGAGGCTGTACGACCTTTTCCTCTGCTGTTAAAGTCTCTTTGTTGCTGAAACTTGCTCTCACTGTTGTAGCTGCTTCCTCACCAAGTCGACTTAGGCACAAATGAGCCCAAAGCCCTAATTCTTCCTTGGCAATTTGATCTGTGCCCACTAGTCATCTCAATGGCTAAGATTAGATCTGAATGGAGGGCTCAGATCAAATGTCTTATGACTATAGGAAAAATATAATTTTTCCTAAGTCATCTAAGTCATGAAAATGGTAAATTAAATTGGGCCCCTCTTTGTGGGTCCCCTGCCAGATTTGGTGCACCTCCAAATCTAGAAAACCCTTTCCTCTCTAACTCCAATTCTAACACTCCCTCTTAGAGAGAAAGGTGTTCTGCATTACACCAAGTTTATCTCTGAAGTAGACAAAGCTTGACCTTGGCAATGCATTGGTCAAAATATTTGTTGTTTGCTCTCCTGTTGGTAAGTACTGGAGTTTTATTTTTCCTTGCGGAACACAATCCTTGATGTGATGGTCCCTGATCTCAATGTGTTTGGAGTGGTCATGAAACAATGGATTTTCAGAGAGCTTAATACAACTCTGATTGTCACAGTGTATGACCGTGGGCTCCGATCCCTGACCAAAAGTCCCATAAGTAATTTTCTCAACCAAATAGCCTTGTGAGCAGCCATATACTCGGCCTCTGCTGAGCTCAGTGCAATTGATCTTTCCTTCCTGCTGAACTAGGAAACAACCACTGACCCAACATTGAAAGCACACCCTGAAGTGCTTTTTCAATCAATAGAACCCCCTACCCAATCAACATCGGTGAAACCCTGAAGCCTCACACAATCAACCTGCCTGTACCACAATCCATAATCTGTTGTGCCTCGAAGATATCACGACCCATGTTTAACATCAACCCAATGTAGCCTGGTGGGCTCTACCATAAACTGACTTAACTGGTTGACTGCAAAACATATGTCAGGCTATGTGTTGGTGAGATACATCAACGACCCTATGAGTTGCTTGTACAATGTGGCATCGACCCTCTCGGCTCTGCTAGAGTCCACCTTCTTCCATTTGATGACTAGAGGAGTGGCCATGGCCCTACAATCCTGTATGTGAAATCTCTTGAGAGTCTACTCTGCATATCTTCCCTGTCCCAAGAAGGTCTCACCATCACCTTGCCAAACCTCCAATCCAAGGAAATAGTGCATAATCCCTAAATCCTTCATCTCAAACTCACGTGCAAGGTATTCCTTACAGTCCTGGATCAAGCTATCTCCTCCTGTTAGTATCAAATCGTCTAAATAGAGCACAAGAATGAGCGGTTGCCCCTCAACCACAATGTAGTAGAGGTTTGGATTTGCTTCACTCTTGATAAAGCCCAATTCGAGAAGGTAACTGTCAATGTGGGCATACCAAGTCCTCGATGCCTGCTTGAGCCCATAAATAGCTCTCTTTAGCATGCACACATGTGTGTCTCTGCTGAAGGTCTCAAACCCCTCAAGCTGCTACACATAAATCTCCTCCTCAACCACTCTGTTAAGGAAGGTGGTTTTAACGTCCATCTGGTGGACTTTCCACCCCATCTGTGCTGAGATAGCCAATATCACTCTGACAGATGAATACCGTGCAACAGGTGAAAATGTCTCATCACAGTTGATCCCTTCGACTTTTGAGAACCCCTTGGCCACAAATCTGGCCTTGCATTTCTTCACTGGGATTGCGTACATGCACATCTTCCGTCTTTCCATGTCTTCAACCTGGGCGCCTCTAGATGTTCTTTATGAAATAGTTATCCACTAGTGGGGGGATAACATCATGCTCCAACTTGGGGACATGTACTCTTTTGATGAGTGCATGAGAACCTTAGATCTCTGGAACACCTGATTGGGACAAAAGAATGTACCATTAGATCACTGCTCTTTATTGAAACAAAACTATCTCCGTGATTGAAAAGAAAAGGCATAACAGAGAAGAACATTTTTTCACACTTTTTTTTTTATAATTTTTTTATATATGTGTGCAAAATGCAAGACACTCATGCAATAAAATATGATTAGTGGAAAGTAAAGATGCACAATGCAATTGATGGCAGGCAGATGCAATGCATTTAATCTAGCATGCAAATACACAATAGTACAATATGACCTAACTAACAAACCTGAGGGGCGAAGCCCTAAGTGCCATCTATATATGGGCGTAGATGGGATGCCTCATAATCAACATGCACTTTCCTTCCTGTCATGGTGAACACGTTGTAAAGATCGTTTTCTTTGTTTTTCACAATAAAGGGCCCAACCCATAAGATTTCATCCTTTGGATCATAGATGGGTTCACCTCTTTTTTTGTCCCATAATAAAACTAAGCTGCCTTCTCCATATTCAATGTGTGGATCATCTTCAATGTAAAGTTCTGGGGGAGGGGCTGCTTCTTGAATGCTCATGATAATCTCTTGTTTGTTTGTTTGCTGTGTTTGTTCATCATTCTGTAAGATCTTTACCTCACCTGCATCTTTATCATAATGTCTGACCAAGCCTTTATCGTACTTGTTCGTTTTGGGGAACATAACTTCAAATGCTTCTTCATTTGCAAAAGGAAGTTCAGAGGCGTCGTATGGAGGTTCATTGGATACTCTGTCAAATTCATCATCACTTGCTGTGTTTGTACCATTGAACAAACATACATGGTGTTGCGATTCGGGTTGACTATACAAGACCTCATATGTGCCATCTCCCATTGGTATGAAGGCATGTGAAAAGTCCAGATTCATATAACCACCCAACTTATTGGCCCAATCTCTTGACAAAAGCATTCCCCAAGCAGGGGGACATCAACTACAACAATATCTGTGGGAAATTTTATTTTGGACAGATGGTACATGTATGTGTCTACATCCTTTGCTACATCGAGTACTTTGACTGCTTTTGAATCCATCCTACAAAAGTTTCCATAAGATCGTGAGATTCCCAACCCAAGTTGTTGGAATACGCTAATAGGCATTACTTTGGTATACATTCCTGAATCAATCATGCAATTGTTTATCCGGAAGCCATTCATAACCAAGGAAACATAGAAAGGGGGGATTCCAGTTGATTTCCTAATGAGATTTTGGCTACCGATGTCAATGGGAGGGTCATTTGTTTCTTCATCAAGTTGGAAAAATTTCATCACCTCCTTTTTCTTTTATGGAAGTCTACATATTTCTGAAAGTGGAATGGGCACATTTATCTTATTGAGCACACTTCCAAGGTCCACTTTGAGGCGAAAGTCTTCAATAGTATCCTCAGACTGCTTTGGTACTTCTTGAGATGGAGGGGTAGGGAAAATTGGGTCAAGAACAAGTGGAGGTTGTAATGGAGGTGGCGAAGGAAAATATTTGACTGGTGGTGTAGGAGTTGCTTTTGAGGGAATGAAGTGTGAAGGTGTATGCAGAGCAATAGGTGGATTGGTTGGCAGAGTTGAAGATGAAGGAGATGTTGCAACTGCCTTTCCTTTATTCTTCCTTCAATAATAGAGCCACTGGTTTTGTCTAATAGTCTCCTTGCTTTCTTCATCCAGCCCATTCCAAAGCTTCATGTATAAACTTTTCTTTGTTCCTTTCTCCCATTGTTCAAACTGTTCTTGGGTCATTTGGATAACTCCTTCACTATGGAGGGGATCTTCTGAAATATTCAGGATGGAATCTAAGAAGTTCATTCTGTGCTCAGTTTCTTGCTCACCGATGAGTCTCAGACATTCATGGTCCGAGTGTGGTTCTTGACATGTATGACACCATGGTACTTCTTCATTGACAAGGCCAGTTGGGATCTGAGTATCTGACTGGCGGGCTTCTTGTTGAGGTCGAGGTTTCCAATTGTTATCTCTTCTGGGAGGAGCATAAGATGGGCCTTAGAGAGGGTATTTCCGTTCCCAATTTGTCATTCTATTCATCATAGTGTGATGGGATTGGGTGAACTGCGTGGCCTTCTGTTCAAGTTTTTGACTGATCGCTGTAATATGATCTTCATATGTGTTGGCTTCTTTGGATTTCTTCTTCGTCTTGGCACATGGATAACTCATAGGTTCAACCTTAGCATAATTAAAGTCTTCTTCAATACTAATGGCACTTTTCATTGCTTCGACAAGGGTTTGAGGTGCTGATCGACAGAGATAAAAATGGTGTTGTTCCTCATAGGCATTAAGGTATGTGATAAGAATCCCTTTCTCTTGAGAAATCACATCGACTGGGATTTGCTGTCTCAGAGTGTCAAACCTAGCATTGAACTCTCTCACTATTTCATTCTCCTTCTTTTTGATTGTATTGAATTGGTTCAACACAGAAAAATGGTCTTTCTTAGTTCCCCATCTATTCTTGAAAGCGGTTTCAAAATCAGTGTAGGATGTGATTGTATTATCAACGATACCGAGGTACCAAGTTCTGGCGGGGCCTTCAAGAGACATGGTGAATATTTTCATGGCTACGTCATCATGCTCAACACACATGATTTGAAAGGCACCAATTAGTTGATCAATATGTTCTTTGACTGTGACCACATTATTTCTGGAAAATTTAGGCAACCATTTGACAATATCCTTGGGAATTTCATGGGGTTGACCGACGATGTTTTGGAAGTTAAGAGGTTTGTAAAGGCGGTTGGCCCATGAAGGAGGCATTTTGACAGGAGGAGGTAATAGAGGAATTCCTTGGAATAGTTTCTTTACGACGAGAGGGTTGTGAGGAGCTATTCTTTGATAGGTAAACGAGGGCTTAGGATTAGGTGGAGGGAGTGGAAAATGATTTTTATCGGTTAGGTTCTTAGAAGGTGGAGTTGCCAAGTAAGCTTGTCAAGCTAACTAAAAGGGGAAGGGGTAAAGGGTAAGACCGTCAAGTGGAGTTGCCAGGAAAACCAAGGGAAAAGGCTCCAAGCGAAGATGGCTTGCCAAAGGAGGGTTTGTCATACGGGCTCGAGAAAGATTCTAAATCGTCCTCAACAATAGTGCCATAAAATTTTATCGCACAGATTGTAGGTTGCACTAGAGCCTTGTGCAATTGCAACCAATGGACAACACATTGGGACAAGACCCATTGTCACCTCAGGAAAAGTCCTAGGTGACCCCAAGGGAAAGACAATAGAAAAGTCTAGAAAGGCCCTAGGAGGTCACGATACAAGATCAAGAATGGTCTAAAGGCTATGAATGGATGCGGGAAATGTGAAGGTAAGGGTAAAGAGGAAATCATCTACAACATAATGTCAATTATGCCAAGAATATATGAAATCCAAGACCAATATGTTAACCCCGCCACTGATCACTAATATGAGTGTAAGAATCTCGAGTAACAAGTGACGAAAATTTTGTATTAGAGAAATGCCAGAGTTGGCCGAATAAATGCGTGTACCCGACAGGCTTAGGCAAAGAGGGTCTTCACAGGAGTGTCAGGTTGTTGTCGCCCTCAAATATACCCGAGGGGTTCTCAAAGCACCCTGGTACGAGAGGGTAATCTTCCCGAATGCTGTTTTCGATGCACTACAACAACAAGACGACTAATAGGTTTTCTCAGTTGTTTCAAGGGTTTTAGGTGGTCTCCAAGATAGGAGCACAATCGGTATTAGTGTTGTCTGATGCACCACTGTTTGACATGGGCCTCTCTATATACCTCTAAGTACGACGAAGCGACCGTAATCTTCTAATATACGTCGAGGTATGTGAGCGAACTACAAGCCCTCGGGATGCAACGTTGACAAAGTAACGACAATGCCTACGTTTATAGACGCTCGAAAACATCTTTTCTAAGACCCCCAGATAATAAATCCCACTTAGATGATTGCTCAATTAAGTACTTTGATAGAATTGCAAAGCTAAGAAAGGTAAATCACTTTAATGAAAATGCCAAATGCAACAAGTGATTCAAACAATGATAGAAATTATGGACACTTTACTTGAATAAATATTTTCCTAAAGCAATGAGACATTTAACAATTGAAATAGCAAGCTTCGAAGGCTATCTTAACCAAGTAATGATCTATTTAAAATGATGTTGACGGGCGTAAATGACACACCATCAACTGGAAGGTCAAATCCGGACCGGGGTTGTCTAAATAACCCAAGCCGTTTGGAATGAAATGACCCGACGAGTTTAATGGCTCCGTTGGCCAACTAAAGCCCTAAAAACAAATAAAAAAACAAAACTAATCTAAAAGCTATGATACTAAGAATATAAATTTACTAATTTCAAAATGGAAACATGAATATGTACAAATGATTATGAACAGTCTATCTACAACTTGCAGGGTTTACTGGAAATCTTGCGAAATGGATATTCTTAAAAATGTTTATAAAGAGATAAAGGAAGCACATACATTTTTCGTTTTCTTTTGAATATTAAAGATCTAACACTAATACATACTAAACAAATATAATTGAAATAAGAACAAATAAACAGTCAAAGCTAATTCATGCTACCCTTATTTCATTAAAAAATAATTTAAATAAATAACAAGTAAACTAACTTGAAACTAATTGATTAAACTGAATTCATCTTTTTGTGTAATTCGAGCTCCTAACTGTCCTACATGTGAGGGAAACCTGTGACAGAACAATGCTAATACTTCGAGAACAAACTCAAAGATGCATTGGAGTGAGAATATAACAACAAAATGATAAATGTACAGATCTGGTGATCTTATGATAATCGATACTTATAAAGAGAGGAAACTCAATTCAAAGTATTAATATTATCTATCATTTAATATCCAGAATAAATCAATAATTATAAAATGGTAGATTGATCACAGATACACGATGGAATAACAAATCATAGACAACATATAAATACTAAACAATATGAAACACCATATGATAACCAGACTAAAGCCGCATCGAACATAATAATATTTCATAAGATAGAGGCAATAAAAAAACACAATGGGGTAAGCGTCACACAGGTCTAAAGCCAAATGGTGAACAACTTCTCCATATCAGTTTTCAAAATCATATGTCCATAACGTATCCCAACCAAAGATATCTTCACCACTAACAATGATCACTATTTAAACTAGTTTTGGATTGATCAACTCTTATCATGCAAGATAGAGTGCAATCCCCAAAAAATAGATTGTATTTGCAAAAATAGTACAACAAGAAACTATTCCTGTAGGAGTTGGTTTGTCAAAATTTATTACATAATAACAAAGTTTTATGACAATAAAAGAAAGAAACTACAGAACTATATGGTGCATCATCCAAGATAGTTTCTCCATGTAAATAACACCACAATCACCATTTTCCTGTAAATAACAAAACAAAATTGATATTCAGAAAATAATGCTAACTAATATTCAGAAATAGACTGGCTACAAAATCATAGATTCTATAGCTAGTCTTATATTAACCAAGAAAATCAAAACTAAATCTTCCTATTTTGACTTTCATAACAAAATGAAATGAAATAAAATCAAACAAAATCAATTTTACCATTCTGGAAAGTAGACAGTGAAGGATTAGACACTTCCAAATTAATGATGACATTGAAGTTGGTTGCATTTTTGATGATTATATTACCAGATCTTTTGGGTCTTTTATTTTCCCTTTCTGTGCATGCTCTCAACTCTTGGTTTTCTCGTTCAAGTAGAGAATTCCGAGCAGCCAAATGTTTTACTTGCGCCTGTAGCAATGGTATGTCCTTGTAATAGCGTTCTACCCAATCCAAACAACTGTCACAATGTATTGGTGCTATAGCAAGCCAAGGTAGAATGTATTCAACAACGAGTATTTCGTGCTTCCTTGTGGCTTGTTTCAAGTCATGGCTAATGCCAGCAAATCCCTCTTGGCTTTTCAGAAACGAGGGCAAATAAGAGACAAAGTCATACTACTCATCTTGACCAACAATTTCATATTGAGACATTGGTTGTCCGGATCTTCCTGAGCAAGGAAATCATTGATCTCTTCATCTGAACAATGATCATTGACCTTGATCGTAGAGATCGAGCTCAACTGATCCTTTTTTCAATTCCTTAAACTTTTAGATATCAATCAACCAGATCTCTTATTCATAAAATTTAGATCTGAGCCTTGCTGTTTCTTACCCTTACGGATTTTCTTTACAGTAGGTTCGTCACTATGGCCTTGATTCGGTTTGTTGGCAAGAACAGGGGAGACATTTCCTTTTAATTCATCCACTACTTGTTCCAACGATTTTCTGGGCGAAAAATTGCATCATGATGTTTTAACCATGGGGGTTTGCAAAGCATTAGAGATAGATTCATTAACTTCACAGTCGATATGTGAATTGAAACCCAGACTCTTGGTCACGGGATTATAAGAAATGGGGTTCACGTTTATAGGTGAATTCACTGTATTGTCGGGTTGGGAAAAACTGTTTCGACTCAGGAAACTCTCCCAAGTGTCCCCGATTTTTGACAGGTGCAATAGAAACAAGATTTTTATAAGCCCGTGATGAAAGAGGCTCGACAGAGAGTTCATGCTCTGTCTCTTACAACGTTTTGACATTTTATATAGGTTCATTAACAAGTAGAATGGCATGTTTAGTTTAAACCCTATGAACAACATCAACATTTGGATGTGGTATAAAAAGACCAAACCATACTTGCCCTCGCATGTTATAAACTGTTTCAAAATCAAAATAAGGCCGTGCCATCGAGGTTTTAGGAGGTTAATAGGAATACCTTTAGGGCAGTAGGTAGACTCGCGAGAGACCATGAACAGGCTCTATGGAACATCTTCCAATTTAGCATTCTTGAACCCCTTTTCGCCTTCCTGTGGGAGTCCTGTCGCCCGAGCTATAAAGTCCTCTATGACCTCCAATTGCACATCCCCGACCTTGGCTCTAAACCTATCGAATGTTTGGGCAAAGGCTTGTGCGATCGCAAGGTTGTAACCTTTGAATTTTTGGATGAAGACATCCCAATCCCGAGCCTGCAAATCATCTATGGCATCGTCGTGGGCAAGAAGAGCTTGACAACCATTAGGTTCGATCCGAACGACATGGGCCATGGTCATGGTTAAATAGACACAATAGATATCGCGGGAGGGAGGCTTCAACTTCTAATAAACGAGTAGCAGAGAGAGGTATGTGAAAACTAAAATGGCTCGATACCTACGAAGCTTGGAGACTGTCATGCTTGATTCAGAGAGATAGAAAGCCAGGGGGCGCGCAAAACTATGAGCAAATACCCATAATGAAGAACAAACCCTCAACCACAATCAAATGCCAATTCGAATAATGAATGGGTTCATTAATTTCACAGGACAACATGATGAGGTGTATTCTTAGGTACATCAGACCTATACCAAAGGACATGACAACGACATGACCGATATAACAAAGAGCATGTATCAATTTCTAACCCAAGGTTGCAGCGCGAAAATGATCAAACCATATAATCAACCATGTATAATACCATCATACATAAAAATGTGACAATCAATTAATCAATGAACTCATAAAAATTCCATTTTGTAACATATAGGTGCCTTCAAAGTGTAATCTCTTAGGTAGAAAATACAAACCACAGAATCATTACTCAAGCCAAGTTTTTTTGTTTGTTTAAATTTCACGCTTGCAGTCATGAATTTTAAACAAAACAAATGAAAATTTAAACGAAAAAACTCATAATATAAGTTTAGCCCAAACATTGCCTCGAAGCCTCAAAACATAAACATTTATAACCACAAGGAGGAGGCAGTTACAGAAAGATTTTAACTCTTTGTGATGATTTTCAAATGTGATAAAAATCGACATAATTGGTGGCTGCCAACAATGGTGACACGTTGGGCGAAGCAGTTATCTCTGCATCACCAGAAAATTTATGTCAGGGGCACAGATGAAATAAAATTTTAGAAACAATTAACGACAAATCGAGCATTCCAATCGTAACTCAGAAAATAACACAGTTTAGCATTGGATGTATTTCTTTCATAAGATGTAATTTGGTATCTTATTTAGATTACAGGTGTAGCAATGTTTATACATATGACTTCGATACCATTGATAGGGCCACTGTTGCCAACAGACATCCATAGCCTCACCAGGGATGTCATTTAACCCACTCTAGTACTTTTATCCTGTCAAAGAGTTGTCCACTCATGATAAAAGCATCTTCACACTTGATCAAATTAAAAGACATACTTGAGAATCTTCTCAAACCCGGCATTGCTTCGCTGCCAACGGGCCTGTTCAGTACCCCAATGAAGTTGCCTTGGTATCATGAGTGCATTTACCTGCTGCCAGCAGACCTGTTCAGTGTCCCGACGGGTTTGCAAACACTTCTCACACATTACAATGCTTCCAACTCTCTAGAATTTGTTTATAAATTTGCAGAAACTTCATGATATTCAAGAGAGCGGGGTGATATTGAAAATCTCATACTTTGGAATGAAAAGTTTGATCATTTGCAAATTATTTTTCTGTTTTGATGACTTTCATCATGATTTGGATAGTTAGATTTCTGTTAAGAAATCCTCTCTAGGATGGGGAAGTACACTGAGTTGTTTTCATTAAAACATGGGCGACGGTAGAAGTTTATTAAGGATAATTGCATTTTCCTGTGATTTTAATGAGAAAGCAGGAACACTGTTTGAACAGAAACTTCCCTCTGCTGATATGAGTTTTAGCACTTACTGCTCAGGCGCTTGAAAAGTTATCAACTGCTGCTCATGGATGAGAATTCCGATTCCCTTCAACAAATGAAATGGCGACTCACACATAATTATTTAGAAAACAAATCAAAATCAAGCAAAATGAAAAGAACCAAAATCAAAACAGAAAAGAAAATTAAAAATATTTACAAGAGGGTGGATCGGAAATCATCAGGTGAAATACCTCTTGAGAGCTTGACCATTCACTGGGAAAGTGTCCGACTGTCCCTCCAAATTATGTAGACGAAAAGAGCTAGGACCCAATTTTTCAAAAATTACAAATGGCTCCAGCCACAGGTTTTGGAACTTGGTGTGTTACCCCTTACCCTCGTGGGCTTTGTCCCATTTGAGAACCAAATCTCCAACATCAAAATTCCTATCAGAAGATGAATTTGCATCAAACCATCTCTTCACAATTTGCTGGTGCTGATCCAGTTTCTGCTTTGCTTGTGTTCTCACCTCTTCTAGTTTTAACATAACACTTATCCAGTTTTCTAGACGAGGACACTCTTCTTCTTGAACTTTCTGCGATAATTGCAGAGAAGGAAGTAAGACACGTGGGGGGAGAATGACTTCTCTTCCGTAGACGAGGAAGAAAGGGGAATTACCAACAAAAGCTTTTGGAGTTACCCTATCAGCCCAAAGTGCATTATACAGTGCATTGTGCCAATTCTTGTGGTTTTCTGAAACTGTCCTTTTAATAATCTTGATTGAATTCTTATTTGTTGATTTTGTTAGACCATTCCCTTGAGGGTAGTAGCTGACATAATACTTTAGTTTCATCCCTTTTTCCAGAGAAAAAAAATTCATGTCAAGGGACAAAAAATAAGAGGCGTTATAAAAAACCAGACATTCGGGAATTCCGAATCGAGTAATGATGTGGGAGTTCAGAAAAGATACTACTTGATTGGTGTTGACCAATTTTAAAGGTACAACTTTAGACCATCTTGTAAAATAGTCCATTGTTGTGAGGATGTATTTGTGCTGTTGCAAAGAAAGGGGATTGATTGGTCTTATGATTTCTAGACCCCATTACTGAAAAGGTGCATCTATAGTAACAAGTTGCAAAGGAAAAGCTGCCTTTTTCATCCGTCCTGCAACGTTTTGACAGATTAGACACTTACCGGACAACATATGGGCATCATCCTTAAACATGGTAGGCCAATAGTATCCAACCCTTAGCACTTTGTGGGCAGTGGTATCTCCACCAAAATGACCGCCGACTTCACCGTCATGAAGTTCAGACAACACTATTTCAGACTCCTCATTTTCTAAACAACGCAAAAAAACACCATCAAAGTTCTTTCGAAATAAAATATCATTGATTAACTGGAAAGATGTAGATTTAAGCCTAAGTTCTCTTCTGTTTTTGGGATCAAGATTGTGGGGAGCAGATCCATGCGTTAAATAGAATCTAATGTTCTCATACCAAGAATTGGGTGTAGCTTGTGCACATCTGATCTATTTTTCGTTGTGCTGATTTACAGTTGATGTGTTTATTTGATTTTCTTGTTCCTCAACTGAATCAACGACTAGTTTACATAGGACTTGACCGCTAACAATTTGTGCAGGAGTTATTTCAAGGTCATATTCCTGTAGTGAAGTCATTCAATTTTTCTTTTTCTCACCCAGCTCTTTTTGTACTAACAGGTTTCTCACAACGGGGTAAGGCACACCAACTTTGGTTCTGGATTTTAACAAGTAAGACTGGAAGTGTTTCACTTCTTTAAAGAAAACATATGCCTGCTGATCTACTGCTGGGTAATTAAGTTCCGCTCCTTTAAAAGTAGAGCTCATGAAGGCAATGGGTATCTCATTACTTTCAACATTTTTCTGTGTAAGCACAACAACGTAAGATCTATCAGATGCAAAAGTGTAAAGAGTGAAATCCTGAGAAAAATTGGGACTCATCAAGGAAGGGGCTTCTATTATTTATTTTCTAATTGAATCGAAGGCCTGACTTTCTTGTGGTCCCCATCGGTACAAAACATCATTTTTAATTAAATTTTGTAACGGTCTAACCATTTCTAAGAAACTCAGTACAAATCTTCTGACAAAATTAATCTTGCCCAAAAAGGATTGCATGGCCTTTTTGGAAGAACGAGGGGGAAGTTTAGCAATGGCTTGGGTTCTTTCGGGGTCAATAATCATTCCATCCTTAGACACTATAAACCCAAGCAGTTTACCCTGCTCTACTGCAAAGACCGATTTCTTAGGGTTGAGAGATATGCTGAATTTGCGACATTGTTCCAAGACAGCCCTAAGGTGAGACAAGTGATCTTTCTTGTTTTTAGAAAAGACAATGACATCATCAAGATAGACCACAAATGACTGGTTAATGAGGCCACATAAAGCAATATCCATTTCTCTCTGGAAAGTGGCACCGACGTTTATAAGTCCAAAAGGCATTTTCCTGTAGGCGTAAGTACCCCATGGGGTACGAAAGGTGGTTTTAAGCTGGTCTGAAGGAGACATAAAGACCTGGTTGTATCCCGAAAAACCATCTAACAAAGATAGTCTTTCGGAACCAGACACCTGTTGTAGAATTTGTTCCATTGGAGGAACAAGGTAGTTGTCTTTATCAGATGCTCGGTTTAGGTTTCAAAAATCGACACAAAGTTGAATTTCACCACTTTTCTTCCTTACAGGGACCAAGTTAGACACTCATTGAAGTGTTCATGACCGGGAAATTTATCTTTGCAGTTAGTAATTTATTTAGTTCCTTTTTAACAGTAGGTTCCAATTTAGGATGCATCTTCCTCAATTTCCATTGAAAAGGCTAAGTCCGGGGTTTCATAGGGATTACATGTTGTATGATGTTTGGATCGAAGGTTTTCAGGTCATTGTACGTCCAAACAAATACATCTTTAAATTCTTTAAATAATTTTATGACAGTGGATCTTTCATGCTCGGAACCTCCCTTTCCCATATTAATATTTTGAGGATTATCTCTTGTTCCTAAATCAACAGTTTCATAGATTAAGGACGAATTGTTAGTTTTGCAATTTACTGCCCCTCTAAACTTGTCATGTAAGTCATAAAATTTCTCTAATCTCACCACAGACTTGGGGATAGAGTTTACCAGCTCGGACATCGATTCAGGGGATCGATGATCATATATTACCGTGAAGTCTCAGAGGTTCTCGTCGTGAGTGCTTTCATCAATGACTGCATCCTGGAAGGTGTCTTCCATATGCAGAAAATTGATGATCTACTGATCATTATCAAATACTCGCCAATTTGTGATGTTATCCGAAATGGATGGCCTGAACAACAATTCGACCGAGAATGCATTAGGAGAAAGATCTTCAATGGACAACAATTTTGAAGCAATATTGGCTAGTAAATTAGCTTCTGAATTACTCATCCTAGGAATGGAATGTATATTAAATGCAAGAAATTTGTGCATCAAACTCCATACCTCGGTTTGGTAACTCTTCAGATGTGGTGACAAGGAATGTATTGTGTTTCTTACCTATTTGACTACGATTTCTGAATCACTAAATACTACTAAATTTTTCACATCCATGTCCAGTGCTTTCCTAATTCCTTGCATAAGTGTTTCGTACTTGGCTGTGTAATTAGTGCATTCAAACTCTAATCAACAAACAATAAAAGTTTTATTACCTGTAGGGTCGATGAGCACACAGGGAACACCTGCTCCTTCTTTCGATTTGGACCCATCAAAATATAGGGACCATATTTGTGGGTCATTAGCAGTACTTGGCGTATTTGGCAAAGCTGGTGCTAGAGTATAGGCAAAAATTTCAGATTGCTGTTCTGGATCGACGATAGAGGAAATTTTAGTCATGAAGTTAACAAAAAAGGTGTTCATTCCTTGCATTTCAAATGAATTTGTGGATGTAACGAAAGGCTCATTTGGATCGTTCAGATCTGTCACAATATGCTTAAGATAACTTTCTCTGTTTATCCTGATTTTGTTGGGCTGTCCATTTTAAGGCAGCCACAAGTGAGACCAGTCTGTAGCAAAATAATCGTGCAGCTGTTCCGACCAATATCTGCTTAAAAACAGACCATAAACTTTAGGAACATCCACAACGATAATATCAATCACTTGATGAACTTTAGGATTGGATGATAATCTAATCAACACATTCTTAAGCTCACCGATTACTTTAACATTGGTTCGATCTAGCTGAATGATTTTAAGATCATAAGGTTTAACTTCTGCATTAATTTTCTGGCATACAAACAAATGAATCATGTTTGATGATGCACCAGAGTCAACCATACAATTATGTACATTCCTATTAAAAATATCAAAAGTCAATAAAAAAGGAGGGACATTTTTCGTGAGGAAACAACATAATTATGCTGATTTTTCATTTCTGTCCCTAAAACAGTTTTATCTAGATTTGCTACAGTTTTTTCTGCTAAGTCCCTTTTGTCTTGATGTTCAGATGTCTTTTTAGTTGGGACATTTTTTGTTGCGTTTAGATTAATTTATGCTTATTTTTTTACTGCTTACATCATTCTTTTGATTGTTTTCAACGATGTTTTGAAGCATTTTCTGCAAAATAAGAGGAAATTTTAGCAGTTCAAAAATATAAATATTAGCCCTCAAATTTTTCAGATCTTCAATTAAATCATACTCTAAAATTGGGGCAGATAGGATTTGTCTAATTTCAGTTTGTTTTGACTATTTTGAAATCACATTTTTACTTACTTCGAGAGGAGGCTTGTTTTGTGTTTTGCTCCTTGTGTTGTAGGGGTGGACAGTTTCAAAATTCGCTTGGAAAATACTGTCCGACAAGTGTCCGAAAACAGAAGGGGATGAGTCTTCTTATTTTGGTACCTCTTCCTCAATTGTATCATCAGAATTTTCTGGAGGAACAAAAACATAATTGTCATGCGCTTCTAATATCGTTTGCAAAGCATACTGTAAAATTTCAAAATTTAGACCTTCTGTGGTCGAGTTTGGCCGGTTTGGAGTGAAAGGTTTTCTAAAAGGAGGTTTGAAACTCCATTTAATTGTAGGTTCCTCCTCGGCCGATATTTTCAAGTCAACGAATTGATTGGACAATTTCTGGAAATCTTTCTGCAAGCTCTCCAAGTCTAACGTTTCTTGTTGATTTTTAGGTTGGGGAGGCCTAGTGAAGATTTCTATTTTCTTCTTGGAAGACGACGCTATTTCAACTTCACTATTAAGATTATCTTTTAAGCTTAATATATCTTTCTCAATTTGACTTGCCTCCTCAAAGGCCTCTAACAACGTGTTCTTTTTCGACCTTCTAACCCATATGACTATATTATTGTGCAAGGCCTTAGCATAGTATGCAAGAATTAAACTTTCTGCGCGCATCAAATCTGCAAGGATTTCGTTTTTTAAAGTAATAAATCTTTGGTTAAAGTCTTTCAATTTTTCTTTAAGGTTCATTTTTAAGCTAGAGAGTTCCATAACCAAGACTTCCAGAGATTTATCATCTCCGAATTTTTCCAGAAAACAAGTTTCAAACTTGTCCCAAGAGACAATGGTCTGGGGCTGTTGAGAGAAATACCAGGTTGAGGCATTTCCATCGAAAGTATAAGGAAATAATTTGCACACTACATATTCATGCTCAACATTCCAGAGTCTAATGGCCAACATAAATTTCTTGATGTGATCCTCAGCTGATTGCTTCGAATCTAGATCAAATTTGGGCAACCATTTCTCTGGATGTTTAGGAAATGGGTGTTGGGGTCCAGGTACAACCATGACATCTTGATCGAGCGAGGGTCTGACAAGATTATTTTGGTTTTCCATGGGAGTTGATGGTGTCGAAGGCTGAGATGGTTTAGATGAAGAATTGCCTTCGTCTGAAGACTCTCCTCCTGAAGAGGATGGAGAAGACCCAGGTGGAGATGGTGGAATACCAGATCCTCTAGCTCCAAGGATAGGTGTTTCAGTAGGATTGGTAGTATTAACACCTAAAGGGTTTTCGGGCAGACCAGTGCTTTGAATTTGTTCTTGAAGGTTTGTGAAGTCAAGGGGTTGATTGATTTGTCTACCAGGTTGTCTTATACGGGATAAGGCACTATGGGTTCTTATGAGTGTCTGGCGGACAATTTCTTGGACGTCAATTCCTTGAGGGAGTGGTGTCACTGGTTCGACAAGAATATCAGGGTTATCGTTTGAGGTAGTTATTGTTTCAAGTATAACGTGTAGTGTTCCCAAGACAATTTTTCGCTTGTAAACACTAACTAACCACCAATTTGATTGTTTACTGTTGTGTATGCAGGTTGGCCATGAACATTTCAGCCTTAGGGTTTATTCAGTTATTCAACGACAATTTATACAATAATCATTTCAACATATGAAGATCTTCAACAATACACAAGATAGGAACCACAAACAAGATCTGAACTTTATTATAAGAAAACAAGCACCTGATACAAATAGAGAAGCAGATTTGGAATAATTTTAGATGGCTTCAAGATAATAATATGATCTGCATACAAAATACTCTCGGAGATACAAAGTAAGCTTCCCAAAGGCTGCAATAGAAGATGAACGCTCCAATACAAAAACTAGGGTTTAGCCTAACCCTCAAGCTGCTGGTACGACCTGCTGAAGACAATGGAGACCAAGGGTTTGTCCCTCCTGAAGATGAAGACCCCCAAATGATGCTAGACTCCTCCCAGTGATAGATCAAGGAAATGACAACCTCCTCCTAAAGTATGGAGCCTAATCACTGAAGCCTCCTCCTCAAACTTCAGAAACCCCAAACTGGTACGACCCTCCTGAAACCTTGAATATGACTAATAATTTGACCTAGCTGAATAAGGACTCTGAATCCACTGAAACTCTCTAGGATGATAGATCGGGCGGTCACAAACCCCTGAGAGAAGTTTCAAGGTCAGATCTGGGCCATAGCCTCCTAGATCTGAAAATCACTGAATCACCAAATCGTCCTCTATCTCCCAAAACCGTCCCAACCTGCAGACAATGATAGGGACGTGATAAATCCTCAAAGAATCCTCCAAACTGATGAGCAAGGGTCTGCAAGCAAAACCCTAATGCTGAAATCTCCCAAAGCTTCCTCAATAGGTTGGATCGAACTTTTCTTCAACAAATGGTGCGCCCCTACTGGGAAACCCTAACTGGTACGACCGTGCTGATCTTCCTGAATAGATGATGGATGTAGAATGGTGTGGGTGGAGTATTTCATCCCCGAGACCAAGCTTGGAACAAGGTGAGTGGAATATTTCACCATTGATTTGTTCTCTAGGGTTTGTAATATCAAAACCCTCAAAACTGTATGCTCAAGAGCATCAACAAGCAAATACCAAATATCCAAGATGAAATGAGACGTGTGCCCTAGCCTTCTCTTTATACTTTTTTCTGTTTCCCTGTTGAGTTAAGTTAACCCCTAGGGTTAACTCCTAACTCAACCTCCAACGCTTCTATTCTTTCATTGAGTTACCTTTTTAACTCTTTTTACCTTTTCCCTAAGTCAACTTAAAAATATAACATTAGTTTGGTTGACTTGTCCCCTTTGTGTGAGACTATGGTTTAGTGGGGATGCCTAGACCACTAAGTCTTCCCAAGCTTCTTCATCAAGAGGTGGGGGACATTACAGTCTCCCCTGCTAGAAATTGCTTGTCCTCAAGCAATTCCAAACCTGTCTCACGTACCACCTGTTCATTCTCCCACGTGGCATCCTCAATGGGTAGATCCTTCCATATGATCAGGTATTCTTTGATTCTTCTCTTCCTGAGCCTCTTCTCCCGAACCTCCAGTATCTCCTCCGGAATCAAAACAAGTTGCCCCTCTTCGTCCAAAGGAGGAAAAACCTCAATGGGTGTGATGTGTTGGCCGATGGCCCTCTTCAGGCAGGACAGATGGAAGACATTGTGTATCCTGATGCCCTGTGGAATCTCCATCTCATAAGCTATGACCCCTACCTTCCTGCTGATCCCGTAGGGTCCAAAGAAATGTGGCTGTAGCTTCTCTGCTCCGCTTCTTTTTTTAGAAGCCTGCCTGTATGGTTGGAGCCTTAGATAGACTAAGTCACCAACCTCAAAGGTATGCTCAACTCTGTGCTTATCTGCTTGGACCTTCTGCTGGTTCTGTGCTCTCTGTAAATGATCCTTAAGATCTCTAAGGATGTCCTGACTCTGCCGCACCCAATCCTGTACCATCGGAGCCTTGTTGTCACCAAAATCAATCTCCACGAAAGAGAGTGGATCATAGCTGTATAATTCTTTGAATGGTGTCATGCCTATGGACATGTGATGGGTGGTGTTGTAGAAGTATTCTCCCAAGTGTAACCACCTGACCCACGCTTTTTGTTGCCCTGCCACATAATTCCTGAGATAGCCTTCCACCCATTTGTTGACTATCTTGGTCTCTCCATCCATCTGAGAATGATAGCTGGTACTAGGGTTCAAGGCTGTACCAACTAGTATGAACAACTCCTGCTAGAATGTACTCATGAATCTGCTATCTCTGTCACTGACAATGGTTTTGGGTAGGCCATGGAACCTGAAGATCTCCCTGAAAAACAATTCGGCCACCTGTGCTGCACTGAAGTTTGTGGCTATGGAGAAGAAGTGTGCAAACTTCGTCAACTTGTCGACCACTACAAAAATGCAGTCTTTCCCCTGCGCCCTTGGTAACCCTATGATGAAATCCATGGATATGATTTCCCACTTGTGCTCTGGGATGGGTAGGGGTTGCAGTAGTCCTACCGAGTGAGTGTGCTCATCCTTGTTCTCTTGGCACGTAGTACACTCCTTGACATGCCTCATTACATCTTCCTTGAGGCCCTTCCACGAGAACCTCTCCCTCACCTGCCTGTATGTCTTACCAATTCCTTGGTGCCCTACCATTGGTGAGTCATGACATGCCTGCAACACTTTGGCCTTGAAGGCCGATCTAGGAACCAAAAATATTCAACCCTTGTAATAGATGAGGCTGTCAATGATCTTGAAGTTATCATCCTGTACTTTCCTGTCCATTAGATGACAAGCGAAATGATCCCTTGCATACTCCATCACCAAGTGGTCCTTCCAATCAACAAACACATTTGTCATGGCATAAATGGATGGCCTCCTGGACAATGCATCAACCACCACGTTGTTCTTCCCTTTGAAAAATTCAATGTCAAAGTCATAGGCCTGTATTCTGCTTACACATTTCTGCTGTCTTTCATTTAAGTCGTTCTACTCCAATAGGTACTTAAGGCTGTTATGATATGATTTGACCACAAACCGTGCACCTACCAGGTATTGCCTGAATTTGGCCAGAGCGTGCATGATAGCCAACATTTCTTTGTCATAAATGCTGTAAAGTAGCTTAGGTACCCTGAGTTTTTCGGCTCTCATAGGCAAGAGGGTGCCTGTTTTGCATCAGTACACCCCCCATACCTTCTCTTGAGGCATCACACTCCAAGGTAAAAGGCTGGCCGAAATCTGGTAGGGCTAAGACCGGGCACGTGCTCATCACCTTTTTCATCTTGTCAAATGTAAATTGAGCCTCCTCACTCCATTTGTGTTAATGTTTATGCCATTATTATAGTTCTTTTCATTTCAATAGATAATAGCAACATAAGAACAAGATCACTGAGAAATACACATTCACAAGAGACACAACATTTATCCTGGGAAACCCTCTAGGGGAAGAAAACCCAACAAAAACTTCCTTATCATAAATTGCCAATACAATGTCAAGAGATAACTCAAACCAATACAGATAGTCCTCTCCAAGAGATGCACCACTCTTCTTCTCCTCTCTCCAATTGGTAATTGCAACTTGCCTCATAAGAGAATGAGCAAGTGAGTTGTGTGATAAAGTGAGGCCCTAGCCTCCTATATATACAAGACTGGCACGTGTGAAAGGATTTCACTGGCAGGGCCAACCTCTCACTCTTGGTGGGTAAACCCACCTTTAATTTAATTCTGGGTCTCAATAATAACTGCTGGGGTCGACTTCTTATTTTGCCTATTACAATTGTCCGATGACCAATCCGCAAAAGGGGATTTGGTCCTAATACAATTACCGACATTATTAATCCACAATGGGGATTAATCCTAATAATAAAATAACAATAATAATAAGAATGCTCTTCGCAGTTACATTATTTCAACACTC